>LZPO01076332.1:0-20000 GCA_001675575.1 Neotoma lepida
CAGCATCCCTTCAGTGACTTCAGATCTTCATCTAGGGTTGAAGAATCGTGAGCTTTTCCTCTCCCACGCTAGCACGTCTACAGTGACATACTTCATTAGGATATGTGTAGGTAGCCATGTTAGTGAGATTTCAGGAATGTAGCTTCTCTGACACTTCTAGGAGACACAGTCTCACGGGACACTTTCTGTTCCTCTGGCTCTTACAATCTTTCCGCCTCTTCTTCCACAACGGCGCCTGAGCCTCAGGTGCAGGAGCTGTGGTGGAGATGTATCCTTTGGACTGAGCATCACATGCTCATTTATTCTCTACATTTTGAGTGGTTGTTGTTGCCTGTAATGATCTTCATCTGTTTCAAGCAGATAATTATTTGATAAAGGATGAGATCTATACTTATCTGTGAGAATAAGGATAAATAATCAGAATGTACTTAGGAACTATACTGGATTAGTAAAATGGTGGCTATCGCTTTTTCCTCTCAGATCCAAGATTTCACTAGCCCTAGGTAGTTTGCTAGTTTCTGGTCCCAGATATGGTTTCCCTCTTGTTGAGCCATAGNGGAAGGAAAAATAATAAATGTTACTAATTGTCTGTGAAAAGTAAATCAAAACTACCATGAGTTAGCACTTCACCACAGTAAGAGCAGCTATTACCCAAGAGAGAAGAGGTGATGAGTGCTGGCATGGATGTGGGGACCAGAGGACCCTAACATATTGGGGAAATGTAAGTTGGTGCAGCCATTATGGAAACAGTATAGAGTTTCCTCAAATGTCCCAATACAACCATCACATATCAGACTAACTACAGATGGACACANAGATCAGAGAAAGTGAAGCCAGTATGTGACAGAGCACTCCCCCACAGCGCTCTTCTCAGTTGCCAAGATGTGGAAGCACCCTCAGTGCAGCACTGAAGGAATGATGCAGAACAGTGGAAGGAGACAGCCACAGTGACATGCTGTTCCTTGCCTTCAAAACNCGCCATGTCCAGAATTTCCAACAAGGCACTGTGCTNAGCAAAGTATGCCAGGCACAGAATGCCCTGACTTACCCTGGAATCTAAAATGTTAACCACATAGAGGNTGAAAATGGAACAGTGTTCATAAAGGGTGGAAGTGGAGAGGATTACAGAGAGGTAGGACACGGATGGAGGTTTGAAGNTAGGAGGAATAAAATCGTACGATCTGGTACATAGTATGGGTATCTGTCATTAATAACAATGCCTATACTTAAAATTGTAAGTAAAGAATGTGAAGTTCTATGGTATTCAGAGTAATTAAGACATTTCAAAATATTGTCGTGCACCATAAATCTGTGTGTGTGTGTGTGTGTGTGTGTGTGTTAAAAATAAATGAAATATCTTTTTTTAATCTCTGGAGAATAAAAGGACAGTATATTATGGGAGGAATGATGTGGGCAGTCACTCATGACCTGGGATCTCTGTCTCACCAAATAACAACATCACAAACATCTCATAAAATTCTGAAATTTAGTATTAGGTGTCAATACATAGTACAAAGGTATGAATAAGCTAACTGCCTCCCCTGATAACCCTCCTTTCTCTGTTCTCTTGGTGGCATTACAAGTGTCAAACCTTGGCAGAAATTTGAAGCTCACTTTTGATGAAGGAAGAGTGTGTTTGTTCAGTGATGCAATTAAGACATATTTGACAAAGTCAGCTTTTGACCTGGTGATACTTAAGGGCTGCATCCTTAACTGGCAACCATGAGGCATCAGCTCTAGTGTTTTGAGAGAAATAAAGAAACAAAACTGGTGATAAAGCTAGGTCTTAAGTCTCAAATGGTCATTGGGCACTGCTGGGTTGACCAGCACAGCTGGTTGCTAACTATGTGCCTTTGCTGGATTAATCAAACCATTATTCAGTTCAAACCACTGTGTCACCTCTACCCCCATCAGCATACTGACTTGAAGCCTATTAGAAAGTAGAGCAGCCTCACAGCAAATATTTGATTCCAACTGTCCTCAGGTCTCTGTGANGCTGAGTAGAAATGCCACNCCTCCTTTTACCTCCAATCATCATTGTATCAAGGACTGAATAATGACAAGCTTCCTGAAGAAATAACTTGAAAATGTAAGGACACATTAATATGCCTAGATCCTAAGGGGGCATAGGATACTTTCTAGTAGCAAGATAAGTGGTTAGAATATCCTCTGATTTTAAGCTGAATTTGTTGATTACCCTGAAGATTCTTTCAAACGATTAAAAAAAATTATGTCTTTATATTGGAAATTCAATTTTTTGAGCCATTGTCACCCAATGTTTTTGATAAAAAGTCCCCAAATGCTAAAAGCACATGCTTAGTNCTATGTGAAAGCCCACTCAGCAGTGTGAGGGGTTTGCATGTCTTGACAGTCACCCAGACAACCACAAATGAGTGGCTGTTGTGCTGACTTCTTTTGCTGGTCCATCTTCCAGTCAGGAAGCATTGAGTAGAAAACATCACACATGACANAAACAATCTCCAACAATACTAGTCTTCCAAACATTTGACTGGCTGTATATTCAATAGTGGATTACTTACTTTAGCTTGAAGCTAAAGAGGAGATCCCAATTGGAGTTTTATAGCTCCTGAGTGTCTCTTGGGACCTCTAAAATAATATTATGAATACCATGTGTAAAGGACCACAAACATATTAATGCAACAGTGGATGGCTTTTCTTTTATATTAATTTACACTACAAATACCCTATCTTATGACCATCAAGCATATTTGAAAGTTAATAACAATGTNCACTTCTTACTAATTAAAAGCCAAGTAGAGATGGATCATGTTTGATGCTAGACCATGTTTTAAAATAATTCCATCTACTGTATTCTCTTGAATGTTAATGGAAAGAGGGGAATTTTGTTTACAATTCACATTTTTATAGACTTAGAAAATCTTTANTGAGTGACTGTTTTGTGGAAGGCCCAGAGCTGGACATCAGAGGAGCAATAAAGACCTGCCCCTCAATGGTACTCCTCTCACAGAGGGTGTGGAAACAGTCGCTTGTTTAACTGTCTGATCTATTTATTCCGTGAGAAGATGGTTCTACACAGTAACTTTTAATACAATGTGTGGCAGGATAAAAAGCAGCATGCAATTATCCAATTTTCATCTACTTAGATTTTAATGACCATACTTACTTGCCCATTCAATTTGGTAACTTTTAGCCCAGAGGCACTTAAGTAGCAGTTTGAAACCTGAGATTCCCCAGATTTATTTCCATGTGGCCATTGCTTGTTAGATCACTGTTATAATAGGTTANTTTTTGCTCAAACTAACNTTCCTTTTAAACTGCTAGTATTGTGAAGAGGTAGCAAGCCTGTGCTCTATTGTTTTGTTTTTAGAGAGTACTACCCATGTAAAGGTGATAAGTAGAAGCAATGGGATCAGACACCATCCTCAGTTCATTAAGAGGAAGCAAAACAGTCTTGCTTCCTCTGTGTTGATCATGGCCTCCAATNTGAGCATTGCCCCTGACTCCATCTACATTAGAAGACTGTGCAGTGGAGAAGGTTAGAGGGGCAGAANGAGGTCAGCCTATATTCTGGAAGTACTAAAAAGGGAGAGATGTGTCCCTCTCTTCTCCAAAGTCAACTAAATGAATCCCTATGAGAAGCAATGTTTGGTTAGGAGTGTCTGTAAGGACATTAATATCCTTAACTTGCCATCTGAATTTGTGAGATTTTCAGATGTATGCCTATATGGGGTCACTGCTAGAGAGCAGAAAATGCCATTCTCTAAGAAATGTGGGATGGACAGTCAAAGGATAGGGGTAAGATCAGAGCTGGAGGCTAAACAGCCACAGGTCTGGCTTCTGAGGTAAGAGATGTAGAATTGCCTCTGGTAGTATAATAGGTTTGTAATGTACCCTTGCCTCATTCCCCAATCCCTTAGAGTCAAGAAAGGGGGAATTTAGAAATAATTATGACTATAGAAGGAGTACAGAAACGTTAGAAAATGATGAAGCATGGGTTGATCATGGTCTCATGAAACTGCATCCCTTAGATTCCTAAAGAAATTTCCACACTGAATACAGAGGGCTGTGCATAGAAAGAAAGACAACTAACATCAAGAAAGACCAGAGCCATGTTCCCAGTGCCAAGAGACAACCACACATAGAAAAGTATCTATGACATTCTTGTCCTCATCTGTACTTTGGACTTGACCCACCCTCGGAGGGCCCACGCTTACCCAGAGAATTAATGGAGACAGAAGCATGGCAGCCTGGGGCTCATGTCTTGGAACTAGAGTGTCCAGAGAAGATCATCAATGCCACAATTACCTTCTGTTTGTCTGGAGACGTAAAGGTTTATTTATTTATTATGTATATGGTGTTCTACCTGCATGTATGCCTGCNTGCCAGAAGAGGGCACCAGAAAACATTATAGATGGTTGTGAGCCACCATGTGGTTGCTGGGAATTGAACTCAGAACCTCTGGATGAGCAGCCAGTGTTCTTAACCTCTGAGCCATCTCTTCAGACCCCTGTCTGGGGATGTAAAAGGGAAAAAACAAAACAAAACAAACAAACAGGAGAGCATCAAACACTAGGACAAATACTCAGTATCAACCACACCCTGCTCCAGGTTCTCAACACCAGCCATGACACTAAAATGCCCACCCATGTATCTTGTTAGTGTACATGGAAATTTTGTCTTAGTGGAATTAATTCCTATCACACTTTGTGAGCTCAAAGTTATAGTAGCATTCTTAAAATGATTGTAAACACAGACTTTGATTAATCTTTAAAGGGGCAAGATCAACTGAGTTGCATAGAGCAAAGAGGTGAAACAGAAAAAGAACTGTGGTGTTCCTATTCATTAAAACGAATGCTTCTCCAGAATGCCACCCCCCCCTCAAGTAATAGAGCTCACTGTAGCACTTATTCACACCATGAGATACGTATCAGGCATATCCAGGTTTTCTCTACGTTTCTATAAAATTTGGAAAAGGTCTTGGATCTTGGATCTCAGTTGCAGACCTTGAAGATTTTAATTGGGAATCATACAATCATACATATGCCATATTAGATTATTTTTCTCAGAAAACTCAGCAGCTAAGCCAATGCTGAAACTCTCCAAACATTTCAGCAAATATCCAGGTGCTGGCATCCCATTCAGGATTCTACACAATTTTTTTTTTTTTGCACTGACACATCTTGCTGTGTCAGGATGGGAAAGGGGTCCAGATGTGAATTTTTGGCCAGGTTAAAGCTTTACAATGTTCACAGTACTGTTGAAATCTTACTGTGGGTTGAATTCTGTTCTCATTGTTCCTTTTGTCTCCTACCTCCTTTATCACTCATGCTAGATCTTCATTCTTACATTCAGTAAGTCAAATACATTGTGTATGTGTGTGTGCACATGTATATCTCTATGTACATGAGTGTGCATGCTTATATATTGGCGTGTGTGTGTGTGTGTGTGTGTGTGTGTGTGTGTGTGTGTGTAGAATCAAGACAAATTTCTTTAAAACACAGGAAAAATGAGAAGAAACAAAAGGTTTATAGAGTTACATTTTAGTTTGGGCCTGTGGCCTGAGTTCCCTAGGGCAATGCCCTCCAATAGATACAAAGGTCAAGAAGTCGAGCCTAATAACACAGGCCTGTCTTCTCAGCTGCTCAAGAGTCTGAGGCAGAAGACCACAAGGCCTGCCTGAGTCACAAAGAGAATTTAAGGCCAACCTGGGCAAATTAGCCAGACCTTGTATAAAAGATATACAAGGTAGACCACCTGTCTGAGCCAGGACTTACCTAGGTTTAATTGTAATTTTTCACACACACACACACACACACACACACACACACACACTCACTCACACACACGAGGGGATACAAAACAGGCCACATGTATGAGTCACATGTAATTTTTATTTCTAATAACTCCATTCAAAAGGAACAGATAAAATTAACTTCAAAAATAAGTGAGTAAAACTTTCAAATTCATATAATTTAACNTGCCATTTAAATTCTAATTTCAACACTCATAATTCAAGTTCCAGTGTTCATTCTGTATACTCAGCAGGAAATGTTGCAAGTGCCAACTAAGNGCAGAGGCTAGCCACTGCCTATGGCCACATAGCCCTCAAGAGTGTCATGAAACACAAAGATCTAGGTCATCACACAATCACTCCATATTTGTGGTGATGAAATACCAGTGTCCGGATTAATGACAGACCTAGAATCATTTCCCTCGTCCTGCTCCAACTAGAGTTCTGCAGCTTCTTCTCACTCTAACTGGGATTCTAAGGGACCCATCTCACAATGAGAGGACTAGTAGGTGTCAGCTTTCTGTTCCTATTATGAATCCTTGAACCAAAGCTTCACTTCAGCTCATAGGTTCATGGCCCATTGGCCTCTTTGCTGTGGGCAGGGGGTGACACATCACAGCAGAAGTTGATCCTGAGGCAGACCTGCTTGCTACATGGCCAGGAAGCCACAGAGATGAAGGTGGAACAAATAATTCTCTGTCAGTACATACTAAAGTGACCCAAGATGACTCAGAAGTCCCTACACTTTCATGGTCCAATACTTCCTCATAGCATCATACTGGAGACCACACCTTTAAACTGTAGGCCTTTGGGGAGGGTGGCATTTAAAAACTGAGGTATGGGGCTTGCCATATGTTACTGAGCTGAGAAAACTGCTTAGATTGTACTCAGGTCCAACCCATAGCCCTGTGCTTCCCAATATATCCCAGTAATCTCTACCTGAAGACATGGCCCTGAACAATGCTAAGAGGTGGCTAACGTCAGCCACCAGAACACGTAAACACATTGAGTTAGTCTTTGAGCAAACCTAGGGTGGCTTGTGTTTTGCAAATTAGGGTTGCCTGATTCAGCAAACACAAATAACACATACCCAGGTACAGGTAAGTTTCAGACAAACAATGAAGAGTGTTAGTGTAAATACAGCCCACACAACTTGCTACTGGATACACTGCTCACAAAATTTAAATTTAACCAAGCAGTGTATATGGTGTATAATTTATCTATTAACTATAATCTGACCAAACACTATTATGTACACAAAATATGAGTTTCCTATGATTCGTTGTAAGGTTCAGATGGTAAGAGATCACAGCAGTCGCAAGGTCAGACCAGAGACAAAAGCTGAGCATGAAACCAGCTCTGCCTCTTCCTCAAGATGAGCAGCATACCTTTTCATAAGCCCCACATCTGGAGATTCAAAGCACAGACCACAGCACTTTTTAAACTGTGTCTACACTGAACATGCACAGACATCTATTACTTTGCTATTTTTTAATTGGCGTTGCTGTGTCCTGTTACCATAGCACCTGCACTGTCATCTGCAGATGGTTTAAGAAGGGCTGGCTCAGGTTGGATGTAAAAACTTCAGCATCTTACGTGAAGGGCTTGGGTAGCTTCAGATTTGGTGATCCTTGCATGTGCTGCAAACAAATCCCCAAGAGAAAATTCCAAAAGGACACAGAGCTAACCAGATGCCTCCATGGCAAGAAGGCTTGCCCCTCCAACATGAAGACTGAAGTTCAGGTTCCCAACACCCACATAAAAAGCTAGGCATGGCTAATGCATACCTATAATCCCAGCGCTGGGGAGTTGAGGGCACAAGANGATCACTGGGATTTGCTGGCTAGCNTGCCTAGCAAAACCAGCAAGTGACCTCTTCTTAAGGGACTACCAGGTAGAGTGATAGAAGGTGGTACACATCTCCTCTGGCCTCTGCACTTGTGATCACAGATGCTCATGTACCCACTCCCATAAACATACCACACACACCACACACACACACACACACACACACACACACACACACACACTTCTATTATGCACACATAAGCACATATACATACAAAGGACATGCTTGTATGCATATAAATATGCACACAAATATACACACATACATATGTATACATACATACACACATATGGACATACAAACCACACACAGACACAGATACACACACACACACACACACACACACACACAAGCAAATGCTAACATGTGGCCCAGCCAGGTGGGGTCATTTCTTTCAGCCTCATTGTCATCATCTCTACATTCGAATGCTAGCTCTCCATCCAGCTATTAACACAATCAAATGAAATGAGAAGTATTTGGTAATTGAAGTATACAATTAATTATTCCAAAAAATATTCTTGTTATAATATAGAAAATAATCAGGGTCGATTATTGTGCCTATACTCTTTGCACTGCATTTGGTTTAATTGCTGTAGGCCCCCTGTAGCTGTCTGGGAATGTCAATGGCAAATATTTATGAAGAATTAATAAGTGACAATCTTAAGTTTCTTTAGGCCCTAATGCTTTTTAGATATCTAAATATTTTAGAGTATAAATTAAGTGACCTGGGAATAATAAAGGATATTCTTATGACTATTTTCAATAATGAGCATAAGATACATTACTTAAATTCAAAGCAAAAATCAGTGTAATACTTACAAAAGAGGTGCATCAAAAATCCTGAACTGTGAAAAATACAGTGTTGGCGTTTGTGAGATGCAGTAGCTGCATGCTGCAGTCTAGTCTCCTGAATATGTTCAGACAAGCTCAGTCTCTTGGTATCAGCACTGATAAATTAGACCAAAACATGAGTCACCTCTACTGCCTGTGAACACACAGAGAGAAACATGAATAACACACACATACAAATGGACTCTTTTTTTTTTTTTTTAAGCCGTAGAGCATCTCAGAATTCTGAGAGGGAAAAGATGTGCCACTATTTGACAGCAACACTTGGCAATAGTTCTGACAGTTTGAGGGGCAGCCAATCTCAGTGGTAAACCCTTTCATGGGCCCTTGGCTGCGACGTTGTAACAGGAATGTGGCGCACAGGGAAAGCAGGGTTGGCGAGGACGCCAGGCAGGCTTCACTCTGTTTATCTCTGCGCTCACTGTAAACTGTGCTCATGGCGGAATCCGTGGCTGCCAGGTTTGCGTCGCTCCACGGAGCAGAAGATGCAGGGCAAGTGGAGGAAGATTACAGAAACCAGATAACGCAGCCGTGTCTTCTAATTCCGGCTGTTGAGCGAAACTTTGAAATCATCGAATGGCTTTAGCTTTGTGGTTATTGACTTACTCACAGCAAGCACCACGTGAGCACTTGGCCTGGCCCATGTGCAAAATGGGAACCGCATCTATCTCCTACGGGTGTCCTGGTGATGAAGTCCTAGACTGTCACGGTGGCCGGCTCTGAGTACACATTTGGTAACTGTGAAGCCCCAAACGGAGCGGCACATTTCAAGCATTATAATTACTGAACAGTTCGTCAGAGCCGATCCAGGATTCAAAACAGGCAGGCTGGCTCCAAAGCCAGCCCTCTTAATCACTATCTTGCACTGTCGCCATTAATTATCCATTAATTTTCATAGAACACTAGAAAATGCTTCATTGTGGTTGCTCTTAATATTGATAAAATGAAGCACGCAGAGTTTTCATGGCTTAGCCAAGATTTTCAAAAGAAAAGTTCCATGTCACGGTGACCATTCCCCACAGACGTTTGGTGAATAACCCTGAAGAAATGCTTACAATGCTCTAAATATTGCAGCAAGAGGAGAATCTGAACACACAGCTCCCACATGGCAGANATTTAGGTTCTGGTCAAGTCGCTGAAGCCGAAGTGGAAAAGGATTTAGTGCATGAGGCACATGCAGTGTGAACGCCCGAGAGTAAGATATGTACACAAAGGACCAAAGGGAGAAAATTGAGAGGGAGCAGGCTTAGAAGCTTCCAGGAAAAAGGAAATTGCGAGCCAAGTTTGGAAAGAAAAGAGGGGTATGGGTTGGCAAAGCCTTTGCACCCAGCCATCTTGCCAATCAACAAACGCTCCCTGTCCAAGGCGGTTCCCAAGGCAAGGCGTTGCGCGTTGAGTGTGTGCACAGCTCCAGCCGGACGCCCGCCCTCCGTGCAGGCAAAGCGCGAGACAAGCCAGCCTCCATCACAACATGGCTTTGACAAGTGGCCAAAGAAATGCACCAGTACAGTAGAAGGTGACCTATTCCAAGGAAAGAAAAAGAAAACTTTATAAAAGATAAGCAGACTTCTACGAAAATTCCAACCCTTTCAATATGATTCTTTTTTAACTATTGCAAATTATTTCCTTGCCCCTGGTAGCATGCAGCTAGTTTTTTCCTAGTTCTATATTTGGGCTTACAAATGCTCTGTAGTTTGTCCTCTTCTTGTAGCCTCCCTCCTTTCTATGCTTTCATAGAACACCCTCTCATCTCCCCATACCACACCAAAAGACAAATGAGTACAAAACAAACAAATATGAGAAGGCTCTTGCCTGGAATGACTCTAAAGTCTATACTGTTAAGACACTGAGCATGACTGGCTGCTTTCCAGGTGGCTCTGCAGGCTGGTAAATAGCTCAATTAGCCTCTCTCTCTCTCTCTCTCTCTCTCTCTCTCTCTCTCTCTCTCTCTCTCTCTCTCTCTCTCTCNTTGAATTTTGCCAAGTGCATACTGCATTGTTGGAAAGAGGCAGTGCCAAATTAGCCTAGCAACATCCCTTTATAGCCCTGATGACTGAGACACCTGAAAGCAGCAAAGAAGTCACTGTCCCCAGGCCCTGTTTCAAACCACAGGCAATGGAGTGCACTGACTCAGGACACCCTGCCCCAAGAGNGGCTAATGAGGAGTGTAGGTGAGGACCCTTGAGAGGCACCTGGGCATCCTGCCCACACAAACAGAAGACACTGTTGGATGACAACCATCACCACAGTCCAGGAACAAGGAGAGAGGCAGACCAGGAGANCTGGGGGTGGGAGGGGGGAAGAGACAGTGATTACACTGTATATTCAGCCATATCATATATACTCTCCCCACCCAGTCAGGTCTAAATAATCTTAAGCAAGGCTCAAATCTTAGTCTTTTTAAAATAATACAATTCTTAAGATTGTATAAGCCCAAAGGCTCAGTGTAATATAATTCGGCTTTTTATCTTCAGCACCCTTTCCTCTGGGGCTTGCCTCTCTCTGGTCCCCTCTTCTTCCAAGAAGGTATAGACACCCAACCTCCACCCACGCCACACGCTCCCCACGGGAGCCCTGTGATCTATGTTGTATTTATGTCTATTTGTGGTTCAAGCAGACATAAACAGTGTCAGAAGAGGACAAATGGAAAGTGTGTTCTGTATGGAACACTCTCCGTGGCCCCAACATAATTCACAGAGCCTTGGTTGAAACTTGTTGCAGGGCCCTGAGAACATACAGAAAGCAGGACATTCATGTAGTAAGGTAAACACATTCAGTCTCTTGTCTGCTTCAGGAACACATTTATTGGTGTGGGCTACGTGATACCGATGTATTCGTTACATTTTGGCATTTACAATATACAGTATTTCTCTGTTTGACTCATTACAGCCTTCATACCAATTAGGTGAAAGAAAATATTGTTTGCAAAAATACTTTTAGGGGGATTACATTTATCCAAGAATATTATGTATCACAATTTTAGAAACATTAAGTCCCAACATTTCCATAAAATTATTATGGTTATACCCTAGAGAAGATATTTAAATGTCTCTACCCTATCTGTTGAGTTTGTATTTCTCTCCCAAAGAGAACCATGTCAAACAATTAGAAAGCTGAAATAAGACAAAATATTCCTGGTTGCTAAATTAGAAGGAAAAAAGTTGCCCCAAGATAAAAATCCTTAATGTAAAATTGTGTTTTGATTTTGGTGGTTTATTTTTTATAATATTAGGGTTTTTTTAATTTTAAGCATAAAAATCATACAACTCAATTATCAAGATATTTGCATCTGAGGAAATCAAATACTGAAATTAGACTCAGTGGTTTTTATGTGAATTCCAATCTGTGTTTTTGTAGTTTCTGTGATGCTCAGAAGGGTTTTTGCTCTGAATGCTGTGTTTTGTGTCTTGAGCAGTGATTCCACCCATGTTGAACCAAGAGTTGAGCTGGAGGCACAGGACAAGGAANTGCTTTGCTGGATGCTGTTGGCAGAATCAGAAAGCCCTCCAAAATCCCAGCTCTCTAAACATGTCTCCTTCTGCCTGAAAGACACTGTATTTAGGAGAGNGCCTAGCTTCTAGCTGGATCTACCTTCATCAGGAAAAAAAAGTCTATTTTAATTTCAATAACATATCCTCACCATCTTAGTTACACACCTATGTGTTTTGTAGATCCAAGGTAATAATGTATACCTGTAAGCCAGTAGTAAAATAGAATATTGGACTAATCCATCATCCATCTTCACTTTTATTTTCTGATAAAAAAAAGAAGGAAAATGAGAGAGAGAAAGCAAGCATAATCAAAAGACTAAATGACAAAGAGTTGACAGTCAGGTTCTGTGGTAAATGATTCCAGAGTCGCTGGCCTGCCGAGCCGCTGAGGAAGTCCCCAGCAGACCTGATTAATTCCAGTCTCTCCAGCTGCCAGGGGAGCAGAGGGTAAGCAGTCTCACAGAGAGGAGCCTATTACCACTACTAGGCTGAAATAGATCTAATCAACTCACAACCCCTCCAAAGAAAACTTTACAGGTGCAGCTCGCTCAGGCACTGCCTTAAAATGATGACTACAAAGGACCGTGGGAGTCTGAAAGCATTTAGTCTTTATTGCAGCTCAAGGAAATTTTCTGCTGTGGTTAGGCCATGCTAATTTACTGAACATGACAAAGCTTCCCAGACCGTGTGACATCATTTGTTTAAAGGCCCCAGTGCTCACACTAGTGTATTTCCAGTATTACTTTTTTTTTTCTTCAAAAACAGTTAATTTGTTGATATTTCATCTGTGTTTGGGCTAATTACATGCCCCATTATAAATGTCTGGACTAACCTACTTTAACATTTAATTTAAACAACAATGCTCTGTAATTTGTCATGGTGCTCCCCAAGTGAGGAATGTTGCAACTTTGTTCTCTAAGCAATCAACGATTTATCAGCGCATCCTAACAGGAGTTCCTACAGGAAGGAGACCCCTAAACACTGAAGCTATGACCAAGGCTCTGTGTCACAANACAANGAAGCAGCACAGTAATTTGTATCACAGTGGAGACAAAATGGTCAGAGCTAATAAATACCATATCAAAGGTACGGACCTGGAAAAAAAAATTCCATATTCTGTACTGGATTGTATAACCACCTCCTTTTTAATGGAAAATAGACAGAGGAAAATTATTAAGGCCAGATTGAAACCAAATAACCATTTGTCTCTCTCTTTTTTAATCTTTGTAAAGACTTACAGAGGTAAAAATCTGCTTTTGTTTAAATAATCAGGATTTGGAAACGCTCCATGAGTAACAAGATACGTTGTCCAGAATGCTGTGTGTGACAGCCGACACGCACACACGCACTTAGAAAATATATCGATTACTAATGAATTCACTGATCACGCCACCAAAAGAAATTAAAGGAGAATAGTCAAATCATCAAATTTAAGTTAGTTACAGATGATAAGCAACAAACTGTTTGCATGAGGAATTTTATGTCAGGAGATACATCAGAATTCACAAGACAAAGGGAGAAAGTAGAGATTAAATTTTAGACACAATTTAGATTAAATTGCAGAATTTTAGAGTCCTTTTTGAGCTTCTCCACTTAGATACTATTGTAACTGCTATCCTGGGGTTAAGGGAACATGATCTGGCAGAAGGTGACTGACTAGGCCCGTGGGCACACCACAGGATCAGAAGAAGCAAGTGAAGTCATGTGATATTCTAAGACAAATCCCAAGATTACTTTGGAGTCTAAGTTGCCCATTTAGAAAATCACCCTTGCTGGTAAGTACATACAGAGACTAGCAATGCCTAGTGGCATCCTTCATGTTACTAGTTGGATAATAATCAGATTATTCATTTGTTGAATTCTTTTTTCTTTTTTAAATTTATTTATATTATTTTATGTGTATGAGTGCTTTGCCTGCGTATATGAATATGTACAACATATGAGCCTGGTACCTGAGGAGGTCATCAGAGGGTGTTGGGTACTCTGGAACCGGAGTTTCAGATGGTTGTAAGCCACCATGTGGGTGCTGGGAACTGAACCCCAATCCTCTGCAAGAGCAACAGGTGTTTTNTGTTATTGTTTTNTTTGGTTGGTTGGTTTTTGGAGACAGGATTTCTTTGTGTAGCTTTGGAGCCTATCCTGGAAATGTCTCCATAGATGATACTGGCCTCCAACTCACAGAGATCTGCCTGCCTCTGCCTCCCTGGTGCTGGGATTAAAGGATTGTATCACCACAACCTGGCTTGCAACAGGTTCTTAACCACTTAGCCAACTCTCCAGGCCCTTGCACTGAGTTCTTAATGATCACTTTTGTCCCTTAAAATAGAATTTTGAGCTATTTATCCTTAACTGACACAGCAAACCAGGAAGTATCTGGACTTACCCTGGTGTTAGCAGTGTCTGACTGGGAGGTCACCAGCATATCACCTTTGCTTCTGGTATATTCTTGAACTCTGGCAATGGCTCAAGCTGGTTTTGTNTTTAAATCAATGAGACATTTCCTCTGAGGTTTTCATTTGTGTCTCATTTGGTAAATGTGGGTGCCAAGAAGCCAGCAGTCATCCAAGGTGGCGTATGAAGGCATGGGCCTACAGAGCTGAACAGGTTAGTCCCCAACACAGCAATGGCTTTCTTGTGGCCACAGCATACCAAAGGCCAGATTTATGTTTGTCATTTTCAAAGTGACAGTTGGTTCCTAGTGGCCTCAAATGTGCAAGCAATTAGACAGCTGTGCATAGAATTGGTTTGACATGCCCGATTTGTTCTTCCAAAGAGAAAAACTATCTTTAACAAAAAAACTCAGTAGACGAATTTGTAATAATAGCATTTTAAAATATGATGTTCTGTAACACTGTAGTATCTAATAAAGTCCTAAGCAAGACTTTGATATTTGGGGAAGGGGTGTATTAAGTCACCTGTGGTAGACTTGAGATTTAAGTTAGCAAACTAGACTGTTTGGGCCCAAGTCATAAATGCTCATAGCAAATCTGGCCTGTTACTGACAATATAATATATATTATCATAGAAAAAAAGAAATATAATATATATTAACATAGGGGAAAAAAGAAATAGTTAAAATGAATGTAAGAGGGACCAGACAGGAAAAAAAAATAAAAAAGATCAGTATGAGACCATATGGAAAACAACTCAAAGAATCCTACAGCCCACAGCATTGTTTTCACATGCAAGCGGTTCTCGAAATTTCCTCTTTTGTCATTTTGAAAAAAATCAAACTGATCATCAAAAATCACAAAGCTGAGCAACTTTAAGAGTAAAGAAAGAACAGAATTATACTCATAACATTAAAAGTTGGCCAGTGGAATATTATTAGGACAGCCTTTCTTGGAGTTACCGTCTCTTGCATGCATCAGAATTGTACACCACAGACACATTGAGCTACTAGCATCTTNCTTGCATATGCATTTTTGGAAGATTCATTTATTATGAATTTTACAGCAGGGTTTGTCAGTGGATTTTACCAGTTTAACACCATGGGCAGTGCTCAAGTAAGGCAGTGTGCCTCTAATCAGTTCCACACATATCCCACAGAGTCATTACAAAACCTAGTCAGAGCAACATCCAAAGGACAGATGATGGGCCACAAGGGGAATGTGAATGTTGCTCAGTGGGACCCATTACCAGACCATCAGGGCGGGACCATGTCATCCTACCAGAAAATGTCACCACTATTCTCATGTATATTCTCCATCATCACCATGCTTTGGAAGAAGGATGGCTAGGAACCCACCTGGATTCGTTTTATTTTTCTATTTTCTCTGGCAAGGCCCCAGTGCTATCAGCTGTGACTCAGCAGTCAAGGCATGGCTGCTCTGTTAGGTTGTGAGGCTGCATTCTCAGGGCCTGGCTTGTTTGGCTAGCTACTTCCATGTGGTTGGGCTTCTTAATGGAGTTCAATAGGCCTCATGTTTCTTATTATGATTCCTTTCCAAATCTCCATTTCCCACAGTGTTTATGCTACCGAATATTGCTCTAGTCTTCCCTAAATGACAAACCCTCAACATGGACTAGGAAAGATGTGCTAATTAAACTCAATCCATTTTACATCTATTAGTCAAACTGAGGGCTCATCNGATTGCTCGTGTTAAATAGGACTTGGGGCTGGTCCACAGATGTACTGTTCAGAAACGGGAACAAGCAACTCCAGTGACCAATCCTTAGTTGGGTTTTCTTCCTTGTTCAGATGTTGCAGGNTTGTATTTCAGTTGAGTTACGTATTTGGCAACAGCATGGAAAGTTCTGTTTTGTAGCTCCCCTGGGTATGTATCAGTTGAAGCATTTTGATTTATTTCCACCATATGGTGTTTCTTCTGAAATGACTGCTCACTATCTACCACTGACAAAGGTGTGACTCCTGAACCCAACAGGCTAGGATGGGAACTGCCCAAGGTGACTTTAGATCCCTTTAGGACATTGAGGGGCCTCCTTCTCTAGGAAGTTATCCATTAAACAAAAGCACACAGAAGATACCACCAACAGCAAGCACGCCCTGTGAAGAGTATGGAGTGGTAAAGACTGTAGCTTTTTCTGTGGGAAAATCCACATCAACTAGTGTTAAAATGATGAAAAGCCTTCTGCGTTCCTCTAAAAGAAGATGACGTCTACAGTCCAGTGAATCTTCTAGACTCAGGAACACATCCCACATCTCAAAAGGCTAACCCATAGAAATGCAAAGATCCCNAAATGCCAGACCTGGCATGTCATAGCCTCCTACTGGTGTCAGGTTTAAGAGGCCCAATGCTACAGTGAACTTCAGAGTCTAANACAGGATTTTGAAATTTCTTTTGTGAACTCCTTAGAGATAAGTCCCTAATGACAGAAAAGATAATACTGACGTTGCAAAGGCTATGCAAATTACTATTCAAAATTGTAGTTGAAGTCTAGACATCTCTAGCCAGTCAAAGGGATCCTTTCTGCCCCCTGGTGGACAGTGTGATACTTCCACAAGCCTTAAATGCACAATGGTGACTTCAGTGGGTCTTTGGACATTGGTTTCTGGAAAAGATAAATTATGTCGTATCCAGATTCAACCAATTTCCTATCTAGAACAAAGTCATGTAATACGGGCAGTTCAGAGCTTCCTGTTGCCTTTGTGCTGTGGCACTTCTATAGGGACATTGTGGTCTTGGCTATTTTTTCCATATTGCTGTCTTTTCCTTTCTCACCTTCTCATCCCCCAAACAGAAGCTAAAAAGAAAGGACACACACATACCCACTTGGCAATTCCCCGTAGTTTTTCTCTGGCAGCCAATATTTCAAATAGCATTCTCTTTCCTTCTCTGAAGTCCATGGAAGTGTTTACTACCCTATGCTTCCAACGGGTTGTTGGATTTACAGGAAAAACAGCTGACAANGTGCATTTACTTTCCAGGTCAAATAATCGAAAACAATTTGAGAAAAAAAATTAATAAATGCTTGATAGCCTGGCACCACCAGAGAGATTTCCACTCACTCTCCACCCTTAGAGAAGTATTTTTGAGTGTGAGATGCTCTGAAATTTTATAAAGTTCTCGCCAAAGGTAAAAATAATATGTAGTGATGACATTCCCTTTTCACAAATGCACATATTGTAGAACCTGTGCCTAGCCACAGGATTTCACAATCTTTGGGGATTGGCAATTCACACGGCGCAAAATCCCATTTGCAGCATAGCTTCCCCAGATCCCATGGGATTCATCGCAGGAGCATTTTAATATCATAGTTTTCTTACAGTTGAGAACTCTGGAAGAATAGCCCCTAGTCTAAGCTAGAAGGCCCTTCAGCAGAGTGGAGATAATGAATTGACAGCACACACACACACACACACACACACACACACACGAGAACATGCTCTACCTCTTTTTAATTCTCTGTGATAGAAGTTGATTTCTGGAGGTCAAAATGTATTTTTTTAGTTTCTGTGAGCATTTTTACCTTCTTTTCTCAGCATTTGTACATACAATTTCCTCTATGAGAAGATCAGAGAAACACAGACTCGGGGGTGTCCCCACCCCCGATCCATCTACTTCTGTTAGACCAAAGCTAGAATTGCATACTTTTAAAGAGTTATTCAAGTTCTTATTTCCCATTTCTGGCTCTAAACAACTCACCTCACTTCCTCCAGTCTGTGAGAACAGGATGCCGTTTGGGTATCTAGAATATCCTAGTCTTTTCTGTACACATCTCTGTTCCCTGAAGTGTTATTTGAAGACAGATCAATGTTATCTTTTAATCAAAGAAAACCTCCCCATCTCTACTCCAGCTCTGTCTCTCTTTCACCTCTCCTCTCCTCTCCCTTTCTCTCTCCAGAAGTACCAAGTTCACAGAAAAGAAAAAATGATTCTTTCAAAAAACGGTACATACATGTTTTTTGAACAAATAGCAGACAGGAGTCCTTATGTTTGCCTTTTACAGAGTTCACACTTCAAAATGCTCAGTGCTCTCTGAGNGTGGTCTGTTCCACCGTGAACACCAAGCAGCTTAATNATCTATCAAACACCCGTGGCAATACCAGTATCAACACGCAGGTTGGAGAAGCAAGCCACGTAAAGAGAACAAAGATGATGGAGAAACCTCATCCACTCTAGACTAGATTCCTTCCAGGCTGTGAACACGAGGCTGGGAAAGCAGAGATTATTCTTAGAGCAATCATCACGTTGAAAGTCAGACTTCTGATCTAAGAGAGAAAAGAGCCACTCCGAGCACTTGGTGGTTATTCGGAGTTTCCATGTGGGTTCTTTGGGGAGGGTCCCCTAGTCTAATCATAGTGATTTGTGGTTTACTCAGGCATCATCACGAAGGCTTATGTGTTTAGATCTGTCCACAGCTGTGAGTCATAAACAAAAATACCAGAATCTTTTTTTCCTGAAAAAAAATTAGAGCTAAAAATTAGGACATATTTCCAATAAGACCAATAAGATGAAAACAAATGAGATTGCTCTACATAAAAGTAATGAGGAAAGCTAGCCTCTGCCTCCAGGTCCTTCCCTTTGGAGAAATGGATAACTGACCCTTAAAACAACAGACCTTCTTGGTCCCTGTCATTGAAAAGAAAAGAAAGAGAGAGAGAGTGAGCAAGAGAAAGAGAGAGAGAGAGAGAGAGAGAGAGAGAGAGAGAGAAATAAGTCTAAGAGAAATTTGTTCCATCACTAATTGGAAGAAAAAGTCACAAAATTTAGTAATTTGAGAAATTAGCCAACTTTTTTTCTTTTTTGGTAGATGAATTGTCCTCATCTGCGATATACATTTCAGAATGAAACTTAAATTAGCTTCTTAAAGTGGTCTTGTGACTTTAATTATTCACAAAGTACACAAATTTAATGAGTTTTTAAATATTAAAACTCTTCTCCATTGTCACTATGGTGAGCTCTTAATTTACAGAGCAATTAAGTCAGGCCCTCATTTATCAGGACATGCGCGTTTGTGGAAAACGTCGTCAGTTTTTATTAATTGATGCTATAGAAAGACTGGGGTGAAATGAATGTGTGTCTTCAGAGGTCGGGTCTGTGGTAGTAGGGAGCTGGCAAGGAGTAAGATGGGAGATAAATAAGGATCCATTGCTTCAGAGACTGCTGAGCTATTAAATGGTGCAATGGTTACCGTTTCTCAGCCAAAATGCTAGCGAGAAAATGCCCCCTGAGTTTTTCTCTGGCAAACATCTGTCATGGGTAGTAGCTGAGAAACAGGGAGACTTCNAAGCGGTACTTTTTGATTATTAGCAGTGTTGAGTGTAATGTTCTTACATTTTAATGCGAAACAAGTGTTGATGAGCTGAGTGGGTAGAATTAAAAAGTAGCCCAAATTTCCTTTGTTCTTAAGAGTGGGACTGACAAGAACATTAGCAGTCAGGAGTATTCCTCTGTACTGTACTTACCATTCCGAGCCACAGTGATTCTAATGCCTGAGGTGGGTGCTGGGAGTGGAGCTGAGCNGGCACCTGTCTCGGGGTATTCACCCATGGTGCCTCTGTCCATGGTCAGGGGTCCACTGTTCAGCATAAATCAGTGATGGGCAACCTTGTTCTAGCAAGTGGTTATAAAAG
>LZPO01076332.1:22500-28599 GCA_001675575.1 Neotoma lepida
CTGGAACTGGTTTGGGAGTGCTGAATTAAAAGCGACCTGAGTTTGAGTGCAGCACTATTAGGGTTTCCACTGAGGAGCACCCCAAGACTGACAGCACAGACCATGCTCATTTCACCCAGAGAAATCCAGAAACCTCAACCCCTTATAAAGAAATGGACATTGCATGGCTATTGGGTCTTTTTTTCTTTTCTTGACTGATTTCTTTTTCTCTTCATTTTGACTAAGTTAATTATCCCCAGTGAACAAGGAGATGGGGTATAGCATTTTCAAGTGTGAAAGTGTTGGAGTGACCACCTTGATCTAGCCAAGTGATGCTTGAGTTTGTGAGTTCAGTAACACAGAAGATTTTTATTGAAGAATGAAAATCAATAACTATTTTNATGACATCAGAGAAAAATTTCCCCTCATCTGAAAGTAGGTTACCTGGTAACATAGTACAGAACTATGTCTTAATTATCACCAAAAAAAATGATGTGATGTTTTGTAAATGTTTGTAACATGTTATAAAATAACAAGTTAGATCTTAGTAAGCGTTCATCTGAAACCCTTTTTATAAATTTTACAACTCTACTCTTGACAAATTGAAATTCAATCCTGTCTTATAATTGTGTTTCCTAACCTTATTTTTATTTTCAAGAATTTTATATATATATATATATATATATATACATATACATATATATAGAGAGAGAGAGACAGAGTCTCCCTATTAAATTTCCTTACATGTGGTCTTGCCTCCTGCAAATCTACTTATTCAAAGTCAATGGCAATTCACAAATATTAAGTAGAAAATATTAGAAATAAAGAATTCACAAATTTTGTGTTGCACACCATTCTGAATAGCATAATAAAATCATGTCGTTTTTCTCCATCCACCAGGAATGAGAATCCTTCCTTTGTCCACTGTAGCCACACAGTATATGCTACCCATCAATTAATCACTTAGTATTCATGGTGATTGTCAGATGAACTAGTATACTGTCACAGTGCTTATCATGCTGATTTCACTTATTAATGGTGCTAATGTATGAGTGTAGTGATGCTGGAGACTTTATCACAATGTAATGCCCGAATAGTTCAGTTTTATAATGTTATAGTTCTTACAGATATGGGAGAAGGACTGAGACAGACATCTTTTATATTTGCCTGATTTATAAATTAAGTTCTAACCTAGGTAAGCATATATGGGAATCAGCACAGCCAACCTAGATGTTGTTACTACTATTGGATTCTTTGTATACAGCTATCTTTGATAAGGGGGACTTCTTTTTTCCTAAGTTCTANGGTTTGGGTTGAGGTTTGTGTATCCAGGATGTAAGGAGTTTCATGTCATGATGTGGTCATATTGACAGCTAAACATATATATATATATATATGTTTGGCTTTTTGAGACAGAGTTTCTCTGTGTAACAGCTCTGGCTGTCCTAGAACTTACTTTATAAATCAGGCTGGCCTCAAACTCATGAGATCTTTCTGACTCTGCCTCCTAAGTCCTGGGATTAGAGGCTTGCATCACCACCACCTGGCTAAAGATTATTTTTTAAGAATTTAAAAACCTGATGTATCACTTGACGTACATGACTTATACAAAAGAGACAAAAACTTTAACCAGCCAAATTACTCAAGGAGATGAGGGCATGTGACCTTCATAAAATCACATCTTATCTTCTTTACCTACTGTGTTTCATGTTACCTTACAGTGTGCTATCAACGATGACTTTTCCACCCAGTTCTCCAATCTGTGAGACCATTAAGACGGAGTGGCACCCGCAAAAGCAGAATCTCTGCTTCAAACTTCAGGCTGCTTCAGTCCTGGGCCTTCTCACCGTGGCCCAACAGCAGCTCTCCGTATCTGACAACATGCTGTACTTGGCTGTATCGGAGATTTTATGCAGAGTAGCACCTGAGGGGCCAGGGCTTTCCCATGGCTGTGGTCTTTTCTCTGCCTACAACAGCCTCCTGAAGGGGCCTCCGGCAACCGCCTTCCTGTTTCTTATGACTAATGCCAAAAACTCCTGATTTTCTGAGCTTCTGCTTCCCTTCCCAGCTTTTTATATAGATTTTTAGAAAGAAGAAAGGAAGCAGTTTCAGTGAGGACCAGACGGCTCTAGAAATCCACCCAGAGAGACACAAGTGGGTGGGAGAGCATAGTTTAATGCCACAGGGGGATAAAGAGCTTGAATCTCACTGTACGTGTAGGCTGCCTATTATGTAGGCTCACACAGCCCAGAGTCTCCACACAGCTACCCACCTTGCAACAGAGTATGCAACAGAGGGGATGAGTCCTCAGGAAACAATATCCACTGGTGAGGTTCTATCTATATGGAAGCAGCACCCAGTTCAACCAGCAGTGGAATGTTCTAGGTCAGATTCCAGACAGCACCTTAGAGGTAAATCTTCCACCAAATATTCCCTTCAAGGCCTCCATGGGAAAGACGAATGGTGCTCTGAGAGTGTAGACACTACACAGGAGCTCACCATAAGGTACCCCTCACCCATGTCTCTCCAGCCACCACCTAGTCTTTGTAACCCATATGTTAGCTCCTTGCTGCCTTTGACACTCTGGTATGGATTTCTATTCTTTGACCCTTGGGTCTTTGAGTGAGCCCAAGACTCTGGGTATGATTTTCTTATTCAAAATGATCATTTGCAGCCAGGGGCGCATTGGCAGATGGCTTTCTTAGGTCAATCTCTCTGAACATGACTGAAACCTGGTATTCCCTTCTCCTGTATGTCTACCAGGTGTTTCCATAGTTCCATAGCTATTGCTCCATTTTTATTCTTACTGCATTATATTATAAAAACCCATGGAAGTTATAGTCCCTTTCCTAAGCCACATGCCACATCAAAATGGAGAAAAAGTGGAAGTGCTTCTTCTAGCCCTAGAAANAGATATGTGGGTTCCAATTATTGGAATTAAATTGTGTTTACTTAATGACTTTATGAATGGTGGAAAACTACACTGTCTGATTAACAAACTTTATGTGACCAGTTCATATCCCTCCCTCCTTATCTAATCAACTAACAACATGAATATTGCTTTAAACTTNATTTATCATCTTGGCTAACTTTGGAGACTATTCATTAACTAGAATATAGATATAAATTCCAAATTTGGCACCCCAGTCACTTTAAACACCAGAATTTAACTTAATTGCTGCCTACTGAAGGATCATGTCATAACACAGTGAACCAATTCATAAGGAAAGTCTACTAGGTNTTTACTATACTTACAAGACAGTTTATCTGAAAGAATTAATAAATTAATGAAAGATGTAAACTTGATAATAAAATGCACACACTGGAAATTGATGAAGATAAATAATTTATTTGCATAGATTTTTATTGCTATTTGAAAGGAAAGAGATTACTATTCATGTATAAGATACTAAGGAGTTCTTTGAGGAAGCTTTTTTCTTTTTTAAAATTATTAATTTTTGAGAGTTTTACACAATGTTTTGATCATATTCACTCTATTCCCCAACTCTTCCCAGATTCACCACCTCCCTTCCTCATCCATGCAACTTTGCGTCATTATTTTTAAGCCATCAAGACCAGTTTGTTCTGTCCAAATAATTCTTGGATGTGTGGCCATCCACTATAGTGTGTTTAACTTACCAGAGGCTATACACATTCCTAGAGAAAACTGACTCTCTCTTTCCCAGCAGGTAACAATTGACCTTCCCAGTTTAGGGTTGTCAAACTCCCATGTCCATTCTGCGACTTGGCTTGGCTTGAGTTCACATAGGTCTTGTGCATGCTGTCCCAACTGCTCTGAGTTCATGTGTGCAGTTGCCTCAATCCAGAAAACACTGTCTCCTTCTAGCCAGGCACCATCTTTGGCTCCTACACTCTTTCTTCTTCCTCTCCTGAAATGATCCCTGCCTGAGCCTTGGGAAGATGGATTATGATGTACATGTTCCATTTGTGTCTGATCATTCTGCAGTTGATTATTCCCTTGCATTTTAGCCAGTTCTGGGTCTCTGTGTTAATTGCCATTTACTTTAAGTGAAACTTCACAGATGACAGTGGAGAGATGCCTTAATCNATGAGTGTGATGATAAGTCATTAGGAGTTGATTTAATTATGAGTCCATTTAGCAAAATAATAATAGATTCTCAACTGCAGCATATGACCTGACCTGTCTAGCCATAGGTTTTTGGTCCAATAATGACACTAGGTATGGATTTCATCTTGCAGAGCTGCCTTAAATCCACTCAGAAAGTGATTGGTTTCTCCCATGGTGTTCATGCCACTATTGCACCAGTGGGCATGTTTTTCTTGACCACTCTAGCTTGCTATAACTTGCAGGACTCACAGCTNGGTAAAACTGATGATTACTTTTCTTCAGCACTATAAAAGGCTAGACAGTGGGGATGAGGATCCAGGTCAGTATCAGCTTGATTTCTCCATATTCTATGACTCAAGAATGTTGTACCTTCAACAAGAACGTCTTGCCAAGTTCTGGAGGGTAACCAGGAAAACTGACAATAGCCTATACTATTTGGGAATCTGTGGAACCCCACTGGTCAATTCCAAAAGAAGTATCCATTCCTGGCACTTGGCTTTTCATNTGTAATCTCTGGTGTCTAATAAGGGTTTAGTTAGTAACTGTGTTTTGTAAAGTGTNTAGTACGACCTCTAGTTAGCCCCATTATATAGAAATTCTATTTTAATTCATTTTATGTATGTCTATCCTACGACTGGAAAAGCTTCCATTTGTGTGTGTGCATGTGTGTGTGTGTGTGTGTATGTGTGTATAAAAATAACTAATTTCTATATGACTTCTTCAAATAGAAAGCAGTTTATTTTCATGGTTGAAGAAANAAAACTGCCATGGAAGATCATGCTACTTCATAGCTCTGTCTCCTTTTTATGATTTCATGCTTTCTCTTTGTCTTCTAGTCAAGTTCTTTGCAATACTAGTGGTATCCTTAACAAGAGAGCATGATGCTGTAAGCTGTTGATCAGGGTATGTCCATGAATTCTGTTTTTCTTTCCAAGGGCTAAAAGCTTCACTGGATGCTCTTCTCCCCAAAGGCAGATAACAGTGGCTTGACAGCTGTTAGTAAGTAACCATGTCAAAGATATCCCATCTGGGGTGGTTAGAAGATGTTTAGGTGTGAAATCAACATTGTCCTTTGCTCTTCATGCCAAGGATCTTGCAAAGATTATTTCAAAACAACTTGGGAGATGGATCAGTGGATAAAGGGCTTACCATGAAGCNTTGAGGACTTTAATTTAGATCCCCAGTACTCTGGTCAACCTGGGTATGATAGTACNCATCTGTAAGAAAAAGTTTTTCTGTGTCCTGCCCGGGCTCCCGCAGCTGCTCAGACCCAAGTAAACACACAGAGGCTTTTATCATTTACAAACTTATGGCCTAATGGCTCAGGCTTCCCATTAGCTAGCTCTTACATCTTAAATTAACTCATTTCTATAAATCTATACTTGTCACATGGCTTGTGGCTTACCGGTACCTTTACATCTTGCTTCTCCTGGTGGTGGCTAACAGCGTCTACTCAGCTCTGCTTTCTTCTTCCTCTCTCTCTAGTTAGAATGTCCCACCTAACCTTATTCTGCCTCACCATGGGTCAACAGCTTTATTTACAACCAATCAGAGCAACACACATTCACAGTATACAGAAAGGCATCCCCATTATTTCCCCTTTTCTTTCTATTTAAAAGGAAGGTTTTAACTTTAACATAGTAAAATTATATAAAACAAAACAGTTATCAAGCAAAAATTATAGTTACAATATCTACTCTATTTATATTTTGTAAAATTAAAGAAAATATTCTATCATCTATATTTGTGAGTCTAAAGTTTTATATCTAATTTATCTTTTATCATAACTAAGGAAAACTCTAACTATCCAGTCTTCAACTACATCAAAGACCTCAGAAGGATATAATATTACCTAAGTAAATAGGAAGAGCATTGTAAGCAACTTCCAAAAATCTAGAATGACAGAGACAGCTGTTTGCTTGGACAGTCACCCAAAGTTCCTCTGTATCATTGAGGTGTCCATCTTCAGCCTATAGGCCCAGAGTTTCTCAGTCATTTCTCTCTGTATCCTGTAGAATGTCTGGCAGTCT
>LZPO01076333.1:0-10103 GCA_001675575.1 Neotoma lepida
TTCTTTGGTATTTGTTGGTATGGGATTATCTATTGCCTGTGTTTTCTGTGGTGTATCTAGTTTCCTTAGGTTGGATTGTTCCTTCTAATGCTTTTTGTAGGGCTGGATTTGTGGATAAGTATTGTTTAAACCTGGTTTTATCATGAAATATTTTGTTTATTCCATCTATGGTGATTGAGAGTTTTGCTGGGTATAGTAGTCTGGGTTGGCATCCAAGGTCTCTTAGTGTCTGCATTATGTCTGTCCAGGACCTTCTAGCTTTCATAGTCTCCATTGAGAAGTCAGGTGTTATTCTGATGGGTCTGCCTTATATGTTACTTGGCCTTTTTCCTTTGCAGCTCTTAATATTTTTTCTTTATTCTGTATGTTTATCAGTTTGATTATTATGTGGCTAGGGAACTTTTTTTTTGGATCCAGTCTATTTGGTGTTCTGTAGGCTTCTTGTATCTTCATAGGTATTTCCTTCTTTAGGTTGGGAAAGTTTTCTTCTATGATTTTGTTGAATATATTTTCTGTGCCTTTGAGTTGGTATTCTTCTCCTTCTTCTATCCCTATTATTCTTAGGTTTGGTCTTTTCATGGTGTCCCAAATTTTCTGGACGTTTTGTGTTATGATATTTTGGTCTTAGTGTTTTCTTTGACTGACAAATCTATTTTCTCTATTGTGTCTTCAATGTCAGAGACTCTCTGTTCTATCTCTTGCACTCTGTTGTTTATGCTTGCATCTGTAGTTCCTGTTCGTTTACTTAGATTTTCCATTTCCAGCATTCCCTCTGATTGTCTTCTTTATTGTCTCGATTTCTGTTTTCAAATCTTGATCCATTTCCTTCATTTGTTTTATTGCTTTTTCTTGGCTTTCTTTGATTTCTTCCAATTTTTTGTTTGTATTTTCCTCCATTCCTTTAAGGGAATTTTTGATTTCCTCTATAAGGGAATTTTTCAATTCCTCTTTAAGGGAATTTTTGATTTCCTCTATAAGGGAATTTTTCATTTCTTCTTGAAGTGAATTTTTCATTTCTTCTTGAAGTGAATTTTTCATTTCCTCTGTAAGGGAATTTTTTATCTCCTTTTTAATGAAATTTTTCATTTCCTCTTTAAGGGACTCTATCATCTTCTTAACTTCATTTTTAAGGNCAATTTCTTCTGTTTCTTCTGCGTTGGGATGTTCAGGTCTTGCTGATGTAGAATCACTAGGTCCTGATGGGTCATATTTGTCTTTACATTGTTGACTGTATTTTTGTACTGGCGTCTACCCATTTCTTCCTCCACTTGGTGCAGGCAGTGTCTGTGTCTGCGGGAGGCCTTTCTTGGTCCAATTGATACTCTTGGTCCAATGGAAGCTCTTGCTCTAATTAGGGCTGATGGAATCTCTTGGTCCCAATCAGCACTGGCTGGCTCTCTTGGTCCCAATCAGCACTGCCGGGCTCTGTCTCCCAGAAGGATGGAAAACACCCCAGAGGCTGGGGTGTTCTGCTAAGGAGATACTCACCTCTTGGTCCAGTCAGCACTGGCCGGCTTTGTCTCCCAGGAGAGTGGAGTTTGCCGGAGGCGGGGTTTCAGGGTTACAGGATTTGGTGGGGGGATGGTGTTGGTCTAAGCTGTCTGCAGGAGACCTGCCTACTGGCCTGAAACTGGAACTGCAATGGGTGGTGGTGTGGGGGCACAGGGCTGTGGCCCTGGCCCAGAGCTGTGAGGCTGGGNTGTTCGCCTAAGGGGATACTCACCTCTTGGTCCCAATCTGCCACANATTTTTATAGGGACATAAAATGTGAAAAACAATGACATCATCTACAGAAATCCAAAAATGATATTGAACTTGGGACTGAGAAGAGCTGGTTTTTCTTTTCCACTTTGATGAACTGCATTAAAAATTATCTCAACCCATTATGAAGTGTAAACTTTGTTTTAACTTGTTCTTACTGAGCTTCCATTGGTATTCCATTGCATCAGAGTCTCTCTGCATCTATTGCCAACTTCAAAATGCATCAGCTTCTTATTCTGTGGGTAATGGCCTCTCATGAAAATATTTTTGATCTGAAGATTACACTAATCTTTTGCAAAGATATGGTTATAGATAAGGAGCTACAGCATGGAGAACAAGATGGATTTAGGCCAGGGTTTGGCTATGGTGTACCAGAGGCTGTGGACACAATGTGGGTTCTGTCATGTATGGCAGTGCATAGTAACTGAGGTGTGCAAGCAATCACATTCTGCTCTTTTCCTCTAGAGCAGTAGATCTCACCTGTAGGTTTCACACTTTTGGGGGATCAATAGACCTTTTCACAGGGGAAGGCAAAGACAATTGGAAAACATAGATATTTACACTATGATTCATAACAGTAATAAAATTACAGTTGTGAAGTAGCAACGAAAATAATTTTATGGTTGTAGGTCACCATAACATGAAGAACTGTATTAAGGATCACAGTATTGGGAAGATTGAGAACCAGTGCCCTACAGGATCAGGTACAGCCTAATCTTAGAATTCATCTTATCTACTGCATGTTCTCACCATCTATTCATGTATTTTATGGTCCTTTTGCTATGTTATGAAATATAGCAATATTATTTCCTGTGAGAAGAGAGGTCACTACGTCTCAGGAATCAGGGCTTAAGAAACTCAGTAAGTGTCCAAGACATGCAAGACTCCCTCCCGTTGTTATATCAACAGTAAACAGCTTCAGTGGAGAAAAGATGTTCAACTAAGTTGCCTGAAGTTGGGCAGCTAGGTCCAGGGGTGTAGTTTTCATGCATCAGCTTTTTGACTTTTCAGCTTACTGTTATTCATCCATACTCCTCAAAGTACTGCGAACACACTCATTAATTCACCAAGATCTACTTGGGTGGAATTGTTTTTCTTTGGCCTGTTGCTAGCTTCTTGTCCAGAGCAAGTAGGTGATTGTTCAATTCTCTACAGAAAAAGTCCAAAGTATGAATTCTCTATATATTGCCATAATTCTTTCTATAACTTATTGTCAGTTGCCACATACTGAAAACTCAATTCTTGTTTTTGATTCATCCACAGCTATTGGAAAGTACAAAGACTGGCTTGGCAAGGAACTCAGTAGGTACAGGCACCTGAGTGAAGGCTTAGAGCCTTCAGTTTGAAGCTTGAGCTCCTACAAGATAACTGAAGATTACCAACTCCTAAGAGTAGTCCTATAACTCCTACCTGAATGTACACACACACACACACACACACACACACACACACACACACACACACAGAGTAAACAAAATAACTTGTAAAAGAAATAACAAAAATATCAAAATTATTTTACTAATAAGAAACCATATAGTTAGAAAGTGTATCATCTTTATCTTGCTTGAACCGCTGCATATGAATGAAGGATGATGAGAATTAGCTCTTACCAAAATTTAGCAAATGTATAGGTGGGCTGCAATAGTTGGTAATAAACTTTTACAGCATAAAATAGCCACAAAACAAACAAATCCCATGGAAGAGGAGGAAGGGAAGAACCCAAAACATGTTTACTCCTATAGACTCTATAAATAGTATAGCAGAGAAAGCTACTGAAGCTTAGGGATAGCACATGATGTAGAAGTGGCCTTGGGAATTAGATACCACCTCACCTTTCCTGAGGAAGGCAAGCATTATTTGAGTCCTAAAGGAGTGTTTATTGGTTGAGACAACAGCAACTGCTTTTGCAATAAAAATTATACACATAAATAACCACACACATTTGTCACACAACTATATATGTAGTTTAGTAAATGTAACATACTAGGCATATTTAAGGCATAAGAGAAAGGGTCAGATCCAAGAAATTAAAAAAGGCCACAGCAGAAAAGACAGGAAATGATCTAAGATGAAGAAGAGCCAGTGGTGGAGAGAGAGCTCAATATTTAAAAGCATGTCCTGAATTTGCTGATGAACCAAGTTCAGTTCCAGTAAGCATGTTGCTAGCTAGCATGTTGCTAGCTTACTGGAACTGTAAATTTAGCTCTGGGTGATCCCACACCCTCTTCTTCCCTGCATGGACACCGGCACTCACATGTACATACCCNGATATCAATACAAACATATGCATGCAAAATTAAAATAAGTCGTTTTTNAAAATGTGAAGTGAATGAAAACAAAAAAATCACTAATACAAATACACAGAATGATAATTCTCTTCCCCGGAGAACTGTGTGAGTTTGCACATCAGGAGAATATTAAGGAAGGGGAATGCTCACCGGGAGAGACAGCACAGAAGACTCACCAGAAGGTGGGAACTGCTTCTAATTTAGGGTTTGCAGCATAAGCATCAGATAATGCTTATTATGAGGAAAGAGTAAGATCACATTCGGAATTCCACACATATAATTCCATCTCAGACTCCTTCATCATAAAGCCAGGCATGTGGCAGTACTGCCAGGGAAGCTGTTTGCTTATATTTTGTTGCTTTCCCTTAAGCAAACAATCAAGGCTATTTTTTTTTTCCTAAGCTGAAAGTGTTTTTACTTTTTATTTAGACATTTTTTATTTTTAGATACTGCATAACAAAATGACTCCTAATGTAGCTCTCCTGGAAGCAATGAAGTTGTTCTTATGAGACATTGTTTTCCATCCTCACTTTGTCTATCAGACTATTGAAACTTTGGACCTCAAGTGTGTNTGTGGGGGGAGATTTNTCTAAGTACTTTATGCTAGGAGAAGAATAAAGCAGAAGCTCGGGGTCAGCTAGAAAAGACACTTCTTTCCCAGAAAGAGATTCCAAGGGGTTCTGGCAACTNCTCNCACCTGACCTTGCAGGAAAGACTCAAGCCTAGAAAGGGAGGATAGGCAGAGCCACACCTTCACCACAGTNGCTTAGATATTTACTCCTCCTGCTCTCTGTTGAGACCTGAACCTCCTCCCAAGACTCCAGTGAGAAATTTCNGCCCAGGTCAGGGNGAGCCTTCATTCTTCTCAATGGGGCCTCATTGCATAAGTCTACATTTTTCTGTTTCTCATTATTACTATGTCTCCTTATGAGGCCTACAGGGGTGTCAGTACTGTAAAGGCCTGGGCCCCAAAACTTACTCTTCCCACAACACAAAACAGCACAGAACAATAGGACNAAGATTTTAAANCCTTTTACTGCTTCTGAGGGTCAGGATCCCACACTCTTGCTNTGGTCTCATACAGGCATGGAAGGAAGGTGAACAGATCTTCAAATCTCACTGCTTGGAGCAACAGCAGGGTACAGTTCTCTCTTCCTGACTCAAGTCTCTTCACGCAGATCTCTCATTTAGAAAATTTGAGTATCATTTCAGCTTGCAGGTTAGCAGTTACCTTGCTTATGTGGTGATAAAGGNTTTAAAAGTCTCAACAGAGCCAAGTTGGAACATTACTGGTTTGTTATGGGCTTGCCTCAAAAGTACACAGCATCCACCTACCCNACTCTAATGGTTAAATCCACACCAGGGGCCTTCCTTGATGGACTGCTAGGTCTCAATTTAGAAGAGTNTGTGTCAGAAATGTATTATTAAAATCATTCACACTAACAAGAAAAATAAAACTCAATATACTACAATGCTATTGCAATTACTATTACAATACTATACAATAATTTTAACATATAATATGTTACCAATAATATATATGATAACACAAGCATATACACACANNTATATAATATTTACATATATATGTTCTTTTGCATTAATTGTCACTAAACTCTTATGAATGTATATGTTACTTGCTGAAAATTATTTTTGCATAATCTCTTAAGTTTTGCAACAATACCTTTTAATTCAAAGGCCNGGTTAAATTCATCATCTTAGTTTCAGATTTCCATGTTCTCATGTAAGCCCAAAAAAGTCTGCTGTTCAACCTTCAGTGTTGGAGGATGATTTATGACTCATCAGTCTCTAAGACAGAGTGGGTAATGAGGGTAGTTTAATATATACCTAAGAATAAGAGCACTTAGTCATTGAAGCCCCNAAAATTGTATTGTATAAATTAANACTAATTTAGTGTTACATTTAATGAGCAGATNAAAACAAGAAGTGAATATGTCTGTGAATGGCCTGTGGATTTGAGAAGATTCAAATTTAATATTGTCTTTGTATACATGGCAGAGGAGAAACTACTTGTAATCAAATAGAGGACCATGGGCATGCTGTGAAAGCACTCTTCTAACTAGACANGTCTCCAACCCCAATGTATCTATAAGACAGCCATCACCATAGGCACTTATACACGGTCAGTTTAATGTAATATTTAAAAGTTACTTGTTATATTGAGTTTTTGAATGATTAAAAGAAGGCAGACAATATAAAAAATGTATTTCCAGCTTTTATTGTAATCANTAACTACTGGTTATATAGTTTGTTTAAAACTAATATTCTTTCTTAACTTTATTGGCATATATACTCACATACTTTTATATAATCATAATTGTGTGTGTGTGTGTGCGTGTGTGTGTGTGTGTATGTGTGTGTATGTGTGTGTGTGTGTTTCTAGGCACCACTAGTCTATGATTAAATTGAGATTCTTATTAAGATCTCTAAAAGATACTTATGTCAATAATATGTTACATCATAAGCATGTAAAATATTCTTCACTGAGATTCATTGTACTTACAGTTTGTTGTTTTTATTGTTAACGAGTAACTTTTAAAACATTTCTTTCCATGTGTGGATGTTTTACCTGGATGTACATTGGTTCACCACATGTATGCCTTGCTCACAGAGGCCAGAATGGGCTATCTGAGCTANTGGAACTGGAGTTACAATCAGTTGTGTGCTACCATGTGAGTGCTGGCGATCAAACCCAGACCCTCTAGAAGAGCAGCCAGTGGCNTTAAANGCCCAGGTATCCTCCCATATCAATATGTGTCACTGTTTTATTCATGAACATGTTCCTAACCACATTGACACTGTAATTGTTAAAGCTAACTGAGAAATTGCACTGCTTCTTAAAATTTAGTGGTTTATTTTATTGTTATGTTCCAATAAATCATTTAAAAAACATCGCTGTGCTGTGAATATCCTTTATGCTATTGTCTTTAAGTGGGCCTAAGTTACTACTTGGTGGTTGGAACTTTGAAGTGTCTTAATAAATCTTGAGATTAATGATGAAGGCTGTAAAGCAAGCTTGTAAATGTCTTCTTCAGTTCCTTATGTTCTATGAAAAAGCATTCTCCCTATTTTCAAAATCTATTCATAAGATTCTCCTTTGCACANACATCCATTCATAATGTTANTAATGTATAATAATGACAGAGATGGCTCAGAGAGTCAGTCTTNATGTCCAAGAACAATAACTTATGTTTGGATCTGCAGAACACATGTAAAAAGCCAGGCATGCCAGAACATGAATATTGAATTGGTTTACATACTGGTGACTCCTTACATATTAAACAGCAAAATTTCTTAACATTAATTTAGTTCTCTCTCTCTCTCTCTCTCTCTCTCTCTCACACACACACACACACACACACACATAAACACATACCCCAAGAGCTGTGTAAACTCCAATCAGGTCTGAACTATAGTTTTTTTCTATTCTTTCTGCATTGCCTGAAGCAGAGAAGAAATTCCAAGACTATTTCTTGAATTAGTGACTAGATTTACTAAAGAGATTTTAATTGTTAGTCTGAAGAAGTTGGCCATATGACTGCTTTTGCAAGATTTCTTAATTAATGACTATTTTTTCCTTTTATGAAGCAATCTCAAAGTGTGAAGGTTACAACNTTAACTTTGTAATTCAAAACCAAAGTAACCATCATTTCTGATACTATACTACAACAACCCAGAAATGGAACACAGAGAAAGCATCCTTTTTGCCCGAGAAAGTTATTAAAGCCTTTATCTGCCATCCTCAATCNAATGATTTCATGNACCCACCATGCTTATCTTGTGGGTTTTCTTAATTTAATGAGTAGCACACCTCTCTTGAGGTGAGGAGATGGCTCAGAGATCCAACCTCCTGATGTAAAGAANAATAACCTATGTTTGTGTCTACAGAACAAATGAAAACAGCCAGGCCTATCAGAACATGACTAACCATGGGTGGAGCCAAAGACAGGCAACACCCTGACGGTCAACAGGCAGCCATAAAGTCTGGATGAATCTGTGTGCTTTAGGCTCACTGAGAGATCCTGCCTCAAAGATAAGGAAGATAATCCAGATACCAGTCTTCTGTCAGAAGAGTCGCTGCCAAAGATCTACCNCCAAAGTGTGTGTGTGTGTGTTTGTGTGCTCCAGCTTCTAATCACTTTCTTCGTAGTTACTTTTGCTGTAAGNAGCTTTTCAGCTTCATGAAATCCCATTTGTTGATTGCTGGTCTTATTTCCTGTGCTGCCAAAGTCTTTTTCAAAATGTCCTTTAACTCTGTCTATAAACTGAAGTAGGCTGTATTTGGAGTGAAAGTAGAATAAATGTGATTAGGAGAATAACCATATTGGTAGTTAAGTTAGGAAGTGAGGATGTGGTGTGGTAAAGAAATTAGTGGATTAGCCAATTAATTAGTAGTNAGTAAGATATTTTCAAAATATAGCCCAAAAAATAAGAACTGGAATGGAATGACTAACAATGTATGGTTGTATGATGTTTATAATACATGGGTTATATTTAATGAAAATCTCGGTGCAAGTCAAGGATACATTCCTAGGAATTATTGGTCAAGGAGGTCCTAGAAGTNNCAAAACAATATGGGCCATTACCATTGCCCTTGGTAACTTAACATAATTACATGGCAAGACTCCATTGCTGAAGACACCATACACTTTGGCTGCAGGACATAAAAAGAAATCAATTTCAAACAGACCAAGAAACTTCCACCCTCTCATTAACTAGTTTTCATAATGTCTGAAGNTCCTATGCAAAACTGCTTTGAAGAAAAGACATTAGCGATCTCATAAGATCANTACATATAGTTATGGGTGCCTTATGCTATAACAACGACCTGTCAATCAACAGGTACCCACTGGTGCAATAATGTCGTAACTTAATTTCTTTCTGNTTATAGTTAAGACCTGCTCCATGTCAGGTAATTTCATGCATCCCACTGAAAGCCTATGATTTGGGAGGTCATAGACCCTAAGCTAGAATCTGTTACTATTATTTTGCTCAATGTTCACAAGATCAAATTCCCTTCTGAATATTTGCTTATATCTAGAGACATGGGCTGCTCTTGACCTTAGTTGGAGAAATGTTTTTGTTTGTTTGGTTTTGATTTTATTCTTGTTATTATTATTNTCTTTTGTTTTTTCCANTGGGCTTTAATTAATGTTGCAATGCATTACTGGTTACANTGCTGAGAACATTAGATTGATTTGTCAGCTCTACGTGGATAATAATTCTCAACCTTCTCCCACCCCTAAACAAAGCCACATGGAACATGGTTGGTAAAGAAGCACAAAGAATATATAAGTTGGATGACAGAAAGGAATGCTCTAAAAAGCAAACTCATGGACTTAAAGCAGATGTTGCATTCATGAACTCACAGCACCTGTGGTTACNTGCCCTAGACTTGCATAAGATCAGTCCAGCCAAAATGATGTTGATGATGAAGGTGATCAGCAGGCTCCATCTTATTAAGGAGNTATGGTCAGTTGATAGCTGCTGGAGGAGGAAGACTTACTCTTTTCTGAATCTGTGGCCACTGGTAGATCTTCCACATGCCAACTGATGACCCTAAACANNCAAACATATATGCAGCGCTGACTGGACTTAGTGAGTTAATTTACGAAATGAGAGAGAGAGAGAAAGCATGACATTGAGAGGGGATCATGATAGATGGGATTTAGAGGAGGTTAGGAGGAAAGTGGAGATGATGTTGTCATGTTTCCTTCTATCAATGTATGGAGTTTCCAAGGGGAAAAAAAGAAAATTTAGTATAAAATTTTAAAAACCATAATTAAAAAAAACTAAAATAAAATGGATGGGGGAATGATCAAGGAAAGACATAGGATGTTAATCTCTGGCTTCCACGTGTATATGCACACACAAGCACCCACACCTATACACAAATGTGCACACAACCATGTGACTAGGTATATCCACTACACACACACATACACACCTACACACACACACACACACACACACACAAACACACACACACATACACATTGCAGGATATTCTATCACATTGTGAACCCCTAGTTT
>LZPO01076333.1:46168-67359 GCA_001675575.1 Neotoma lepida
GGATGCTTCATTGTAGATCAAAGAAGACTTTGAACTCATGTTTAAGAAAACAATCTCCTCTTGGAAAATGCTGAATATCATATCCAGAACTGTAAAAAGCCTCTAGTGATTACTGGCTCAAGATGGACTGTCGTGAGGGAGGTGACTCCTGGCAGAGCTAGCAGCAAGTCATAAAGCAAAGTCAGGTCAAGTGAGGTCATACTTCAACATCTATTTGTATTACTCACATTCCTCATCTGTTGAATTTAANTGATATACAGATCTTATAATTTTTGTCACCAGAAAAGGAAGGAGTAACCCAAAAAGAGAAAATATGTGCAGCCATAGATCTTACACAGCAAGTTGGAAGAAGTACAACTATTAACCAATATGATAACAACCAGGAGAAGAGTATAGAGCAGGGCAAGCTTTTGGGAAAAAAGGTGTCCAGGGATTTCACAAATTCTCTACCCCTGGAGATTATAGCTCACAGTTGATGGTAATTGAAAGCAGGAATGGTTTTGTTTAGCTAAGACCCACTTATCCATTAGCACTCTGAAAACCTAAATGGACTAAATGGGAGTTAATTCTTCCTTGTCACTAAAAGAATGTGTGATGGTCTGGTTCCCAGGGACTGAACTGCTTTACAAGATATTCCAGGAAGAGATGTCTTACATGTTCTTGTTTCAATTTGGAAAGATTACTGAAGTCCCTGAGGAGTTTAGGTAAGTCTTCATCTATTCAGATTAAATTTAAATGTAGCACATGGAAGAAAAGTGTACAAATCAGAGCCCTGAGAGCTTACAATGTGAACATTGCAGCATTACTGCCACTCAAAATCAAAAGGAAACATTGCCAATAGCTGGTGGAATGCATGAGAAATATTAATAGACATGAAGACAAACACAAAGCAATTCAGCTAAAATCGGGAATAAAACAAGGTTGCCCACTTTCTCCCTATTTATTCAATATAGTATTTGAAATTCTAGCTAGAGTAATAAGACAACTGAAGGAGATCAAGGGGATATAAATTGGAAAGGAAGAAGTCAAAATATCATTACTTGCAGATGATATGATAATATACGTAAGAGACCCAAAAAATACCATCCCTCCTGTATACAAAAGACAAATGGACTGAGAAAGAAATCAGAGAAACAACATTACTCACAACAGCCACAAACAATATAAAATATCTTGAGATAACTCAAAGCAAGCAAGTAAAAGACTTGTATGACAACAATTTCAAGTCCTTGAAGAAAGAAATTGAAGAAAATATCAGAAGATGGAAAGATCTCCCATGCTCATGGATCTGTAGAATTAACATATTTAAAATGGCCCTTCTACCAAAAGCAGTTGGGTGATATTCGATCATACTGTTAATCTCGAATTTGCATTTGTGTGAATTAAATAAAATTAACGTTGGTTCAGGAGGCTGAGTTACCAACTAGTTGACAGAAAGTATTCATAGAGCATCAGAGGGCATGTAGAAGAGATAAAGAGATGCACCACAAGCAGTAGGAAGGGGTTTTGAGTGGCAAGGCTTTCTCTGTTTTGGTGGAGCAGAAGGTTGGGGTTTTGGGAGACATTAGCAAGGAAAGAAAGTTAGGTAGTTGCCTCCCAGCCTCTCTGAACTAGCAGGTTTTCACCCTGGCCCTTGAATCTTGAGTCTTGTTTAAAAATAGAACAATAGAGATTTAGTCAAAGCTACCTTTAGCGGCAGTGACAGAGCCAGTGCCTGTGGGAGCAGAATTCTTGCCAGGCTGTAGCCTGACCGACCAGGCCACTGCTAGAAAAGCAGGGTGGTAACTGCGGAGTCACAATTGCTGGCTGATATAGTAGTAAAATAAGGCAAAGCCACTGTGCCGAAGATAAAATAACAAAAAGCAATCTACAAATTCAATGAAATCCCCATCAAAATTCTATCACAATTTTTCACATCACCATCCATGATTGCAATCTCTGTTAGAGAGCTATAGTAATAAAATACACATGGTTTGGCATAAACACAGACACATTGGTCAATGGAATCAAGTTGAAGATCCAGATACCTATGGACACTTGATTTTGATTAAAGAAGCCAGAAATATACAAGGAAAAAAAAAAGAAAGTATTTTCAACAAATGGTGCTGTTCTAACTGCAGGTCTGCATATAGAAGAATGCAAATAGATTCATATCTATTACCTGCACAAAACTCAAGTCCAAGTGGACCAAAGACCTCAACATAAAACGAGGCACACTGAACCTGATGGAAGAGAAAGTAGGGAATAGCCTTGAACGTATTAGCACTGGAAACATTTTCTTAAATATAACATGGATAGTGTAGGCACTATGATCAACAATTAGTAAATGGGACCTCATGAAGCAGATAAGCTTCTGTAAGTCAAANGAAACAGTTCATAGGAAAAAAAGCAGCCTACAGAATGGGAAAAGATTTTCACTAACTCCACTTTAACTTCCACCAGATGGCTACCTATAAGCTATCCAGCTATATATCTATAGAGATTTGGAGAGAGAGTGTCAGAGAAAGAAAGAGAGAGAGATAAAGAAAGCAACACTGCCTTATCATTGAGATATTCAGGTTGTAGTCATCTTCTCACTAACAGATTTTCTGTTTACTGAAGGCTATCCATTACTGGTTTACATAAAAGATGAATGAGCTCCCTAAAATTTGAAAGTCTGTATTCTTCCCCATCGAATATGAAAAGGTATTTTCTCCTAACTGTTTTCATTTCATTTTTGACTTTATAATATCTCCAATGACCAAAAAGAACAACTAATTTAAGAATCAAGGATAGAACATGCCATCAATATTCAATGAATATTTAGCTTATGCTATATGTTAAGAGGTGATAACTATTTAATAGAAAGAAGAACGAAAATTGAGTTACTTGATAATATATCTCATGATTCTGAATTCAGGTAACATTCTAGTCAAAAGTTTCACTTGAACAACAGTGAATTTCTGAATTATCTGCCATCCATCTTCCAAGCCAAGCCACTTGTATAGCTCAGTAGGTACATAGTAGATTCTCACCATTCTATATCCAGAGACATATACAATCCAAAATTATCCTTAGAAGGGATAGAGAAATGGCTTACCAGTTAAGAGCCTGCACTGCTCTTGCAGTGGACCACATTCAATTCCTAGGTCCCAAATTAAGTGACTGACAATTACCTGTAAGTCCAGCTCCAGGCATATCCAACATCTCTGACTTCTGCAGTTGCTTGCACTCAGATTAACACACCCAAATACACAGTTATACATAATAAGAAATAATAAAATACTTAGTTACTTTCAAAAAAGCAATAATAGCTGAAAGGATGCAGGCTTAGATGAGATAGGGAAAAGAAATAGTTCAGAATTTGGAACTTAGCTGTGGCCATCTGCAAAAGCGTAGAGATCATGCCTCATTTATTATAGAAGATACAGTTTCCTCTGGCTATCATCTCTGTCTCTTTGTCAAAAGAAGGGAAGCAGATTGTATTTTGTACCAAAGACATCTTGTGACATAAATAAAGTTAAGGCTATTTGACTTTACAGTTAGCAACCAAGTTCTTCACATGTAGTCAAACATTGCACATCTTATGCCACTTTTCCAGATGCTAAAGTTGCCACATTCATATGAAAAAAAAATGATCTTATGTTTACTAATTATGCTTTTACTAATTATGCTTAGTTTGTTTGTTTTGGTTTGTTTGTTGTTGTAAACTTGACATAAGCTAAGCTCATCTGGGAAGAGTGAACCTCGATTGAAAACATGCCTCTATCACATTGACCTGTAGACAAGTCTGTTCTTCACAGATGATTGATGGATAAGGGCCCAGCCCACTGTAGGAAATGGTAAACCTCTGAGGACGTGAACAGAGGAGGGATAAGGATGGTAGTTCAGTAAGCCCCAGAGAATAAGAATGTAAACAGCACTCCTCCATGGCCTTTGCTTCAGTTCCTGCCTCCAGTTTCCTGCTTTGTTTGAATTCCTGCTCTACTCCTCTTTGGGCTATAAATTATGAACTGAAATAAATCCTTTCCTGTCAAAGTTGTTTTTGGCCATGATGTTTTATCAAAGTAATTAAAAGTTACCTAAGATATTAATTATTAACATAGATTATAGGCTACATTGAAGATAAATTAGGTCAAATTAGTGGATATATTTATGCTTGGTTGTGTATACCATGGCCTTATAATTTATAACCTTGCAGTAAATTATACTGAATCCTGTGAAATCCACATTGAAATGACTTTCATCTGAACAATAGAATTCTGAACTTCACGTAAACACTCATAACATCAAGCATGCAATTTTCTGGTTTCAAGTCCTTTGCTCATTTTGCTCATGAGAATATAAATTATGGGGACATATTAAGGTGTTTTACTTCCTAACAATATTATTGGTGGGTTTGGGTGATTTCCAAATGTTATAAATTTATATTGTTTGACTTCTTTTCCTATGAATTTTATGAACAACCTAAGTTCTTGAAGGGGATAAGTGGGTTAATTTGTACAGAGTGATCATTTTCAGTTTACCCATCTATTTAAACAAAATGAAAATAATATGCATTGATGGAAAATATCTGGCATGTTTTCATGTACTCATTTTATAACTGAAATTATTACCTCATTGCCTCAGGGGGAAAAGAGACTTTCTTTCTTTGGAAATCAAGCAGTCAAATATACTACCTAGCAACTCCAGAAGAATACTAAACATTAAGTCAGTGTCTTTTTATTTTTTTAGTAATTTATTATGAATAAGAATACAAGCCACAGATATATAACCATGAACACTACAAAAGACACAAAATTGTTTGGGTAGGGAAGGATAGATTGAACCAGGAGGAGTTGAGGAAGGGAGTGAATATGATCCAAATAGCATTGTACAGAATTCTTAAAGAACTACCAAAATAAAATTAGTTAGGATGGAGTGGGGAGATGGCTTAGTGTGTGAAGAATTTGCTGTACCAGAACACTGATCCTACTTTGTATTTCAAACACCCATGTAAAAGCCCATAATGGCTATACATACCATATCTATAATCCCAGCAATGGGGCAGAGACAAGTGGACCCTGGGGCTTTCTGGCCAGCCAGTTTACTCCAAAGAGTGAGGTCCAGGTTCAGTTTTAGACCTGTTGTAAATAATAACAATAACAACAGCAACAACAACAACAATAATAATGATAATAATAATTAAATAAGATGGGAATCAATAGAGTAAGACAGTATCAACCTCTGAGCCTTGCATCTGCCTGGAGCAGAGATGATCTCCCCCGACTCCACTTGCCTGGGGCAAATACTATCCCCTCCATGATGGGGATGCCTTTCTGTATGCTGTGAATATGTGTTGCTCTGACTAGTTGATAAATAAAATGCTGATTGGCCAGTAGCCAAGCAGGAAGGATAGGAGGGATAAGCAGACAAGGAGAATTCTGGGAAGAACAAGGCTGAGTCAGGAGATTCCATCCCACCATCCAGAGAGCAACATGTAATGACATACAGGTAAAGACACAGAAGACATGGTGATATATAGATCAATTAAAATGGACTGAGTTAAGTTAGAAGAGCTAGCTAACAAAAAACCTGAGCCATGGGCCATCCAGGTTGTAATTGATATAAGGCTCTGTGTGTTTACTTGGGTCTGAGCAGCCGCATGGGGCCTGGCAGGAGCTAGACAAAGCATTCTCCTTTACCTCCACACTTAAATACATACACACACACACACACACACACACACACACACATTTGTGTACAAATTCACACCTATATATACACACACACCTGTATACACACATATACACACCCTCACACACATGTATATACACACAAACACACCTACATGCACACCCCCACACACAAACACACCTGCATATACACACAACTATATACACTTATATAGACACATGCCTGTACTTAAACACACACACTAGTATACACAGGCACACTCTCACATAAGTCAGAAAAACACACTAAAATTAGTTAAGCCATACATTTTCTAAAAATTAATAATAGCACCAGCATTATCTAAACAAAGTCCTGGAACTTTTATAAATGTTTAGAAATTTAAGCTAGCTTGTATATAGCTCTTACCCCCATTGTGTTTTTCTCTAGATAAAAAGAAAGAAACACTTGATAATATTTAGCTAGTTTTAAAACATCATAGAGCAAGTCAGAGACAATGAGGTTACAATCATTTTTGAAACATTTACTAACCTTTTAAGGTCAGCAACAGGCCTTGAATATTAAGAAGATTGTTACTAAATTTTAACATTTTTTTGATATGTTTGGAGTGAAATGATTTAACCTCCAGTAATTAAATTATGTTAATAATGTGCACCTACTTTCTTATGTGTTTCCATCGTACATTTTCCTGGAAAAGACATCCATACTCATAGGAGACTTTTTTATATTTCTGATATGTGATTAATAGAATCCATGGATGTAAACCTCAGGTATGGAGGGCCCATGGTATTTAATCTTTTAAATTTTCTATGGTATTTATTTATTTGTGGTGTGTGTGCATGGGCATGCATGCCACTACCACACACATGTAGGTCAGTCAACAACTTGCTGGAATCTGTTTTCTCCTTCCACCTGTGAGTCGTGCTGATCAATCAAGCTCAGGTCACCAGCCTTGGCTACAAGTAGTTTTACCCGCTGAGTCATCTTACTGGCCCTGTATTTAATCTTTTTCTCTATTATATTATGAATGGAGTGAGAATTGGGCTGTTTTTTATTTGTCAGTTTAACCTACTGAAGTCATAAATTAGGACACTGTCTAGCATATGGTGCCAGCTTCAGTAAGTACTTGCTGACTGGCCCCAGTAAATGAATGAATGGCTATTTAAGTCATATGACATAAATTTTCTCAACAGAACAAGCTAATCAAAAAAATTATTCATCGCACTGATAAATTTAACATTCAACCTCTTTCCAGATAAGTCCCTGGAACCCAAAAGTAGAGCATAGTTGGACTGAGAAAGAAAAGCTTTTTGTCTTTCTTGGTAACAAGATAAAAGTTATTTTATCAACTATGCCTAACAATCAAGGCATTATCCTCCATATGCCTTGTTATTTAGTTCAACACAGGCTGTACAGCCTTCAGCTACTCACAAAAAGTAGAAGCAAATTGCAGGGAGACACCGCATGATCAGGGTTCATCCACTAAAGCATTCATAGTGCTAGACTTTGGTCTTGCCTAATATCGCCTGAGTGTGTCAGGAAAGAGACCTTAAATACTCAACAACTGAACCTAGTCACCCGCCCATCTTTTCATTCATTGCATTCTTCATTTTGTTGCAATCTTGCCCAAGATTAATTTTGTAATAATGTTTTGAAATACTGTTCTGGTATCTTCTCATGGAATTTAAGAGTAGCCAATCTTGTCATTGATCATCTGAAAGTATCTTCTTTTCTGTTTTTGTATTTTATTTTTGACTGTTGATTTCAGCAGGTAGGACAGTCTATGTGTAGATATCTTTATAATTAAGATTGTTGGATTTTTTAAATGATTCTTAGATGTCTCAAACCAGAAACTAGCATATTTGCCTTCAACATTGGCTCTGAAATCTAGCTGCCTCATACCTTCCTTGAAGGGTCTCTCGCCCTATTCAAGGTATCAACTGCAGGTATGAAGATACCTGTCTTGAATGTTGACACTACCATACAGCTTTGGTTTCAGTCTTCAGTAGATAACTCAGTTATTCCATTGGTTGTAGGTATGGCTTTACCGTTGGCTTTCTAATACATCATTACAAGTAGTAAACATTTTTGAGATTATTTTATGTGTATGGGAGTTTTGCTTGCATGTGTGCCTGTGCACAATGTTCATGCAGTGCCTGTGGAGGAAAGAAGGTGGTGTTGAATCACCTGGAGCTGGAGTTACAGGCAGTGCTTAGCTGCCATGTGGGTTCTGTAGACAGAGCAGTTCTTGCTCTTAACTACTGAGCCACCTCTCCAGCCCCACATTCTGCCATTTAGAGCACTTAGGTGGCTTAGATGTGATATCTCGGCGAGAATATCCCCAAATCTGTACTAGTTGATGTTAGAAACTACTAAACTCACAGAATTCCATAATTAAAACCACTTCTTTATATGATAATTTAAAAAGCAACAAATTTCAAAACTAAATTAAGTAAGAACAAGAGTATTTTGACTAAAAAAATAAATTCTAGATTATTTCTACCTCTCAAATACATAAGTACCTTCATGACATATGTGGGTTTATTTGTTGTTGTTTTGTTTTGTTTTTTCTGTTCCTGATTTTTCTTTTCCTTCTAAAAACTTATGCTTGTGAGGTTGCTCCATTTGATATTGGGTATCAATATTGAATATTGATATCATATGTTCTATTTAATAAGTGTGACAGTTCATTCATTAATTTCCTTCTTGGTGGAATTTTTGGTTGTTTCCAATGTACCCAATTAAATAATTTTGATGAGACAAGTGTGTGTTTTCTCTGACTGTGCCTACATGTTTCTTTTTGGCAGTTTCTGTAGAAAAGGAAGGGAGTACTATTGCTGGGTGACATGATCTTCATGTGTTCATAGTCTCCAAAATTGCTGCAGCATTAGTACAAATCACATATAAGGATTACATTTATGCTCATCTTCAGTCTTATTATGAAACCATGTTGTGTGATAGTTTACATGCCAATAGATAAAAAATATGTCACAGAATTTTATTTTTTTGTCTTTATTAGTGAGTCTCATTTACCACTTCCTAGTGTGTAAAGTGAACTGTATATTTAACATTGAATTTTTCACCATAGTTTATTCAGTTTATTTTAATTTTCACTACAGTTTGTTTTTTCTCAATTTGTAAATATAGTTTATAAAAATTTTCTTGGGCATACACATTACTAGATAATTTCACTAACTTTATAATAAGTGAATAAGCTGTTGATTCTGTTGATGGATATATATGAAATTTTAATGTTGCAGAAACATAAATGTCAATTTCTGTTTTTGACACTGTTACTTCTATGATGTCATAAGATACTGGAAAATGTATATATGTATATGCACACATGCACTTGCACACACACCCACACACACACCCACACACACACCCACACACACACACATATATGTCCTGTGCACAGTATGTGCAATCAGTTGCCTATCATCTTTGTTAAGTGATCTGTGCTTGTTTGAGTTNTTTTCATATCAGTCCCTGCCTTTTGGGTGTTTTTAATTTTGATGATACTTTTATATTTGTAAATGTGAGCAAATTGTCAGAAGAAGATAAAAGATGTGTCTGAAGACCTGAACCTGAATTATTGGGGTTGTGAGCACCATTCATAGGTGCTAGGAGCAGAACATCCATCCTTTTCAAAGCATTGCGCCCTCTTAAGCTCTGAGTGGAGTCTCTAGCACCTGCCTTAGTTCTTACTCTCCAGACATGCTTCAGTCTCCAGATTTAATTCACAACAGGGTCTCTTCTTGCCCCCCCACCTTATTGCTCTCTAAATGAACAAAGTTTTAGTTTGTATATAGCTTGTCTACTTGACAACCAGGAAAGCATTTGTTATGACATTATTTAAATTTCATACAAATAAATGTGTATTTAGTGTGTATATATGAATGTGTATATAAATATGTATCTATTTACTTCTCTATCCATCTGGAATATATTTAATATAGTGAATATGTTCCAAATCCAAGTTGTTATATAAAGATAAATTTTAAATGCTTCTCTTGTGTTGCTATATTCACTTATGTATTGCTGTGACTTTCATGAATTAATTTTGGAGTTCATAAATGCATGCCATATCGTAAGAGGACAAATGTATTTTTATTTTACTATACTTAAGATCTTTTTAATGTAGTGTTCATTAACTCTTTGAGAATTTCATACAATGTTTTTTGGTCATATTCACCCCTTGTTTGTCGCTTAACTTCCCATCAAACAAACTACCACCTCCCCACATCCCAACTTCTTTTATTTTAATTAGCTCATCTAGTCAAATTTCTGCTGTCCTTAAAGTCATGTGTGTAGGGCCATACACTGAACTATAACCTCCAAGGGACCATAACCTTAAATAAAACTGACTCTCCCTCTCCCAGAAGCCACTAACATTAAACAGCTTCTTAGTTAAGGGTGGGGAATTGTTTGTTTATTGAGCACCAAAGACCACTGCAAGAGTGACAGCACTTGCTGGAGGAGCATGAAGATCTTAATTCAGATCCTCAGTGCCCATGTAAACCCTCAGCTGATCTACTGCCCACCTGTAAAACCAGGACTCACAGCAGAGGTGGGTTATTACAGACACTTGTTAGCCCAGCACAGTTTCTGTGGGAGAGCCTGTTTCAAGGAGAAAAGGGGGAGGATGACAGAGCAAGACACCGACTGTTCTTAGGCTAGCTCTCTCTCTCTCTTTCCCTTTCTCTCTCTCTCTCACACACATACACAAACACACACACACAAACACACACACACACAAACACACACACACACTTTTTCTATGAGTTCAGTAAATGTTACATACTCAAAATGTAAAACAAAAAAATCCTTATTTCCTCTTTTCATTTCTTAATTTTATGTTCCATTTTCTATATTACACTCTAGATATATTCATCTCATACATACCTTTCATCTAATTTACCCAGTGATTATACATTTTTAGGTATGTGTGAATGAGTGTACATGAAGATTTTGTGTATGTGTGCCTGGAAGGGCATGCATCTACCAGAGTGCACATGTAGAGGTATAGACACAACTTTGTATGTTTATTCTTGCCTTCCACAGTTTACTATGTCCTGTTTTTATATCGGTTCTAGGAATTAAAACTCAGGTCCTCAGACAAGTGTGGTCACACAGGCCTTTAATGCCAGCACTCAGGAGGCAGAGCCAGGAATGTCTTTGTGAGTTCAAGGCCGGGCTGGCTTGCAAAATGAGTTCCAGGACAGCCAGGGCTGTTACACAGAGAAATCTTGTATAAAAAACAAAACAAACAAACAACAACAACAATAAAAACCAAAACAACAACAACAAAAAGCTCAGGTCCACTCAGCAAGTGCTTTTATACCCAGAGCCATCATTCTAGACCTTTATACTTTTCATTGTAATAATTGTATTTCATATGTCTAGAAATACTAACAACCTTTGTTTCTATGTGTCTGAGATAGTGTGATAAACTCTCATTTTTTTTACAATGTTTGCATTCCGTTCTATTAAAAAAAAACAGGAAAAATGAATTTCTTCCATGAGGCCACATTGAAAAGTGGATAAAAAGGGTCCAGAGCCCCCCTCTCCCAGTTCATAGATTTAAAAAGATGACAAGATTTATACATGCCTAAGTATCCTGGTCAGGGTGTGGTCCCAGCCATCATCATCATCATCTTCATCATCATCATCATCACCTCAGTTTCATTCTCTCCTGCAAGAAGTTTTCAGAACTCGTGACTTCACTTTCTTAGAGACAAATTCCCTCAGAGGCCTACATTTTTCCTTCTCCCAGAATGAGATCCACGAGGAAATTCCAGTTTTTTAGAGACCATTGTCTCAATAGTCTGAAAGCCAAAGGAGGGGCACTGCTGTCTTCTTTACACCTCCCCTCCTTCCAGGATGGTATGATGCCTTTGGAAAGCAGGAGCAGCAAGGAACAGGTTTTCCTCTGAAGCCAGTTGAGGAAATCTAGTCCAAAGCCACCTTGTTCTCAGCTGTGCAAGGCCCAATTCTGACCTCTGACATTCAGAGCCATAACAAGATAAATCTGTGCCACTATATGCCACTTGGTCTGTAGGAATTTATTTCAGCTGCCGTGGAAGACTAACACACTATTCCAGAGAACTAAGGACCACTGAGTCTGCTCATGTCTGTGGGCTCAGAGACAGGTGGTCAAGGAAAAGGAGGATCTGAGTCTCCAAGTTTACCTGCTGCCTGGTGTGAGTGGAGATGTGGTTCCCAGTGAGAAGCTGGCTAGAATATGTTTGTAGCTTCCAGGGGACTTAATGATGCCTTTTAAATATTTTTATTATTATTTAACATACTTTTTAAACTTAAATATGCTTTGATCATATTCTTTACCTCTCGCAGGTCCTTCAAAATCCTCTCCCCCTTTCTACCCATACATCTATAAGTTCTTTCTCTAAAATCTGATACCCAATACAATAACAAAAAGTGGCCAATCAAGAAAAAAAAATCACCCCTTAAAACATAAACACCAAACTGTTCACACACACACACACACACACACACACACACACACACACACACACACACACACACACACACACACACACACACACACACACACACGGCCTATGGAGTCTGTTATCTGTTGGTCAACTACTCCTGAACATGAGGCTTTCCCTGGAGTGGTTGATATAACCAGTGTCACTCCACTGGAGAAAACTGACTTTCCCTCTTCCAGCAGGTATAAATGACAGTTCAGCTGTAAACCTTTATCCTAGACGCTAGGTTTAAATTGACTCATGCATTTGTTCATTACTTTTATATATATATATATATATATATAATATGATAAAAATAAAAGCTATTACATCAAAGTTGGACAAGAGAAACCAACAGAAATAAAAGAGCCAAAGGAAAGCCACAAGAGTCAAGAGATCCATTAGTTTACACACCCAGGAGCCCCATAAATCTACTAAATTGGAAGTGTACTATAACTACTTATAACTGGTACAGATGCTTGCAGGCCCTGTGGATGCTCCTTCAGTCTCTGGGAGTTCTTATGAGCTATGCTCATGTTGATAAAGAGGGCACTGTATTCTTGAAGTCCTCCATCCCCTCTGGATTTATTAAGGGACTCTATTTGAGAAGTGGTATGGAAACTTAATAATGTTTGAATATCCTGAAATTTAACCTAGTTGTGCTATCACATATCTCTATTTAGCCTAGTAATGCTGTGAAAAAACAGGGCTTTCCCCCTCTCCCTTCCCCAAGGTGTCAGAGCAGGAATATGTATAAACAGATCACCCCTCTCTCTCTCTCTCTCTCTCTCTCTCTCTCTCTCTCTCTCTCTCTCTCTCTCTCTCTTTCTCTTCATTCTTGATCACTGGAATGCAGCCACAAAACCAGCTGCTCAAAGTTGCTAAAGGCTAAAGAGGACAGGAGACTTGCTGAAGAAAAAAGAAGAATTTGACTTCACTTTCACTGATAGATTAAATTTGAGATGCATATTACTAATTCTTGATATCTAACAGAATAAAAATTTATCAAAGTTAGAAGAAAATCTTGGAGGAGATGACCCAGAGTTCATACCCAATTTCATTCCTTTCTTTTTAATATTCAGGTATTTGAAATGTAATTATGTGACACACAATGTTTTGGATTCAGTGTCTATGCACTACAGTAATTATGTGACTTTCATGGGAGTTCTCTACACTGTGTATGAGGAAGTTTTGGATTGTGACTCCTGTGTGTGTGTGTGTGTGTGTGTTTGTGTGTATGTGTGTGTGTGTGAATGTGTATGTATGTCTGTACATATGCATGTATGCCTCTGTGTATGTGTATATGTAAGTATATGTACATATCTGTGTATATGCATATGTGTTTATGTGTGTATATGAATACATGTGTATGTATATGTGTGTATGTATGTGCACGTGAGTATGCATTTTTGTATTGTGTGAATATATAGAGACATAAGAATGTGCATTTTTTGTTCTTCTCTCACGCATTATTAACCAACCCAAATAACTCTAGCTACTGTCAAGTTGACAAAGAACCAACTTGCCCAGGAACATGCTGCTTTTTCGTGAATAATTTTACTGTATCTCATCATTATCTAACAACAACCACCATTTACCTAATCCCCTAACACTTCTACAAAGTGAACGACACATCTTGAGGGTTTGCTCAACTCAAGGCCAAGCAGTAGTCCAATGGTCTATCCCAAACCTATGAGATAAGAGGGTACATGTGCCTTTAGCAAGAGTGTGAATCCATGGAAAGGTGAATATTGGAATCCAATTTTAAAACACAAAGTCAATACAAAGAAATAAATTTTACCTATATTTCCTTGAACAAGTTGCCATGCAGTACAATGANGAGTCTCAAAAAGCAATTCACAGAAAATATATTCTACAAACCTTTACACTTATCAAAGTTATGCTATATTGAATAATGTATATCTTAGGGAAATATATGATACATAATTAAAAAGGTGTCAAGGAATTGTTAACCCAGTTCATAATTTATATCTATTTATTCTTCTCTCATACAGTACATCCCAAATGCAGGATAAGGGTCCCAAAATGAGGCAAAAGAGTCAGAGATACCATTGTTCCCACTGCTAGGAGTCCTGCAAGAACACCCAGATACACAACCGTAAAATATATGCAGAGCTTGGACCCATACAGGATCCAAGTTTGTTGATACAGTCTCTGTGATCCCCTATGAGCCCTGCTTAGTTGATTCTGTGGGCCACCTTCTCCTGGAGTCCTCAACCCCTTCGACTCCTATAATCCTCCACCACCTCTTCTGCCAGGTTCCCCTGGCTCTGCTTAGTGTTTTGCTGTGAGTCTTTGCATCTGCTCCCATTAGTTGCTGGATGACGCCTCTCTGAATGTGTATCTTTATGTGCCTGTGTGTGTTTATGAATATATGTCTATGTTTATGTGCATTGTGTGTATATGTCTATTTGTATTGTGTGTATGTATATATGTATGAATGCGTATGTTTATTTGTATATATATGTGTATGGGTGCATGTTTGTTCATGTGTGCATGTTTTCATTTGTGTATATGCGTATGTATATTTGTATTGTGTGTATATATAAATATGAATGTGTATGTGTGTTTGTGTGTATGTAGGTGTTTGTGATCATTCATGTGTTTATGTGTGGATGTATAAGTATATGTGGCTACATATGTTTGTATTGTCTATGTATATATTTTGGCATATATATATATACATTTATGTGTAATGTGTATATGTGTGTATGTGTGTATTGTGCATGTGTATGTATGTTCATGTGCATGTGGGTGTTTATGTGCAGTTAATATTCCTGATTAACTTTAAGATTTCTCCAATTTATTTTTACAGGAGTCTGCTTCATTCTGATGTTGGTAAATCTTGCCTTACACATCACATAAAATAAGAAACAAGCTAATGTATTTATTTATTTGTTTACTTGTTAAGAAAGCACTGAGGCACTGACCTCCTAACCTCACAAGGTGGGTTTAGGCAGTGCACTAGCTTCCCTTACTTGCATTTTGCTCTTCTTAGGCAAGCTTTTCTTTCTCATTATTAATGGGTGGATGCTTCTGTAAATAGAAAAAGCTGTCATTAGAAGCAATTCTTTAAGATGCAAGCATAGATAAAGAACTCATAAATTCTATTCTGTGACATAGTCAATGTACTTACAATTCAGAATGTTCTTTGGCCCAGAGAACTTGTCATGATTAGCAAGGTAGGGCTGCTAATGCTACTCATGAAATCAAGGACACTCCAATAAAAGGGACCTGCACAGAACTGGAAATTATTTCTCTACCAAGATTCTAAGGCCATCAGTGAAAAGCTAGGAACAAACCATAATATTCCATGACATTCTTCACATGCATCCAAACTGTAGTTTTTGTTTTGTTTTGTTTTGTTTTTGTAAGGAAGCCAGTGTGCTCTCCTTTACTAGCTATGCTTGTAATTAGTGACAGTTTTGTGAAAAATATTTGAGGTCCACATCTATGTTTGCATTTGCTTATATGAAATAAGTCAGGAAAAAGTATTTAAAAATACATATATGCATGTGTGCATATTTTCACATTCATAAGCATTTATTATTCATAGCTTAAAATAATATATACATGTATATATAATTTGTAAACACACACACATACACACTTACTTGTAAGCTAGTATTCAAATCATCATATAATTACATGGCCTGTACCTATTACTATGGAAAAACTGTTATTCTGAATATCGGATTTTAGAACCTTAAAATGAAAGAAGCACTAAGAATATTACATATCTATAGTTTTTGATAGATGAATCAAAATAACCAGTTCCACATGCTAGGCTGAGGAAAAAGAAATATTAATAAACTGATGACTATCTGGTCCATGCATCCCTTCCATACCATTAGATGAGCCATCAATAAAATAAATGTCTGCCTGTGGGAAGGGACAAGGTTGGACAATTTTGTAATCACAAATTCAGCTCATGTGAGGAAATCCCACAACTTACCAGCTCCATAATGATTTTCTATACTTCCATGATAATCTGCAAATGAAATTTGAAAATCCATAGTTTTGTAACACTCTTAAAAATTGATTCTTAGTTAAGGTTAATATAATACAGCAAGGATCAAATCCATATCATTGTTGACATCAGGTCCTCCCCTGATTTACTAATTGAGCAAGTAGAGAAAGGTAAGCAGTTAGTATTGCATGGTGTAAATAAATCCATTCCGAAGGTTTATCCTCTTGTGCTATGATACCTGTTGGAGACAATTTAGTGGGGAAATAAGTAACTCTGAAGACAGGGATGGATCCACTCGAGACAAATATCTGGATTCAAATAGCTGTATTTCTTTTTCATGCCTCTCAAGATAATGTGTTAGTACTGTCCAACACCATCTTTCCTTCTAGAGTTTCATATTAGTGCATTGGAAATACCAAGTGTAGCTCATGAGGCAGGAAAGGAACTTCTCAAGGAGTTCTATTTCCTTGCCATGTCCTAGCTTGTCTTTGCTGAAAACCTAACTTTATCATAGGCTCTCCTAAGTCCTCACCAAAAAAATGGAGAGAATTTAGTGTTAGAATGATTATCAAGTTGCTCACTCCATGCTTCAGGATCATTTTCAGGCAATGGAGGATACATATTTAAAGAAGGATCCAGTAAAGGAGCTGAGGGAACCATCAAAACCTCCTTCTTTGCCTCTTTTACCAATTTTAGAATTTGAGAATCTAGTTTATATTCACCCAAGGAATTAGCTATCTCTCTGCCATGATTAATACATGCCTTATCTTCCTGAAGTATTTTAATAACAATTCAAATCAATGTCCAAGTAAACCAAAATAGAGCAGAGAGCTTTTCCCTTGTCATTGTTGCCTCATCAATATTCTCCTGGACTCTGTCCCTTGCTTCTTCATCTAAAGTTTCTTCTAGAAAATAGGGATTATACTTGTAATCATCCTTTCCCCCCCCCAAAAAAAAATCACAAACTCGGCATCAGGCAAAGGTTTCCCTGGTTTCTAATCCATTATTCTCATTCACTGCCTTCTGTGAGGGTCCTCAGGCTCTTATCTCACAGCTGATTTCAACTCTCTCTTTAGGATCCACTTGTTTACAGCTCTAGTTTGCAGTGTGATGCTAGGAGAAGAGTGCCTTAAAAATGTGTCATACAATGCAATTACCAACTTTATTCAGAGCATCAGACAATTTGTTGTCTGAGGGTTATGAAGAACCACATGAGTGAGGTGTTCAGTCAGAGGGAAAAGCCACATAATGGCAAAAACAGCTTTTTCCAAAGAGGCATATGAATAACAACAGCTGAAGTAAACTCTTTCCTATCTGCTAGGAGAAGCACAAAAACACATACCATGAACAATTCTGTGATTTGAAAAAACAGAGGTCACAAGACTTTTGTCTTGTGTTCTTGGAGTTTTCTTACAATTACTCAGAACTCTCCTCATATGGCTCCATTCTTGGACTATGTTCCAACACCCTAACCCCAACAAATGAACAAACACACAAACAGCAATAAAAAGTATGTATATAAATATATATGCAAAATAATAACTTCTTCAAAAATGCTCACATGTATTATCACCTTTAAAAGAAATTCTAGGCTAGTATGTTAGGTAGCAAACTAATACATTTGGTGTTTAGAGACTCTTGGCCAGTCTTGGAATGAATTAATGACAACATTGTAAAGCTTTGCCTCTCCAGGCTACTTTTCTCCCACTGACCCTGGAGGACATGACACCAGACATGTTTCTTCATGATTGCCTTTTAAAGAGATAGGCTGTGCTTGGTAGATGAATTGTCCCTTTCTAAAGCAATAATATGCTCTCAAATGTGCAGTTAGTTAATATCAGTATGTGTTAGAGTACTAAGGTCTAGAAAAACATCCCACTGAAATCAAATAAAATTTACCTGATTTATGTGCCAGACAGTTAAATAAGACTCACAGTGATTTTAGCAGCTTCACCAGTGCTCAGATTTACAGACAATTGGATTTCTACAGCCGAATCTCCTGACAATAAAATTTAGTGATGGAGTAGGAAACATTGTTAGCTCTGAGAAGGATACTGTTAAGAAGAAAAGAAATTGAAATTTGTTATGGCAGCAACAAAGTGGCGTGGAATTCAGTATGTGTAAAGTGAACTTAGACATCCAGGGAGACAGACAAAGAAGTAAAGTAAATATTTAGGATGATATTATTCTGGCAGAAATAGAGGGTGAAAAGGACCTGGGGATATCATTGTAATTAATAGGCTGAAATTAAAAGTTCNGGGTCTGGCAGGTATAATGAATAAAAGTAAAGTCCCAGGACATATTTTTTAAGGTAATTAAAAGTCAAGTAGATAATAGACCTTGTTCACACAGCATCCCATTACTAATCAGTGCTTCAATATTAAAGTATATTGTAGTGTTGTTTCCTTTTTCCTTCCCCACAGAGTGAGGACCTTCGAGAAGCAGTGTTAAGTACTGATCAGAAATTCATATGATGAGCAGGGCAGCGCTTTATTGACTGGAAAGCACTAATTGCTATTGCTGAGAGAACTGTGATTGCAAGTATAGGTAACTTTTGAGGCCAGAATTCTGCTGTTGTTGTTTTTGCTATTGTTGTTGTTGTTGTTATGTGTCTCTATGTGTGTGCATGCAGGCGCATCCTCATGGGATGTGCACACGTGCAAGTATGTGTATTTTTGTGAGCAGGAATGAGAATGAAGAGGTCTTGAGAGTCCCTCACTTAGCCTTGAACTCATCAAATATCCTAGGAAGCCAGACCAGATTATCCCATGGATCTACCTCTCTCCACCTATTGAATGCTAGTCTATGCCAACATGTCCAGCTTTGATGTGGGTTTGGGGGTTCAAACTAAGGCCTTCATGTTTGCATGACAAACATTTTACCAACTGGGTCATCTCCATAAATTCATTTTATTTTTTAATATGACATATGAAAAACAATTAAATATTCCAATATGCAAAAATTGCTAGTATATATAAATATTCATTATATTTTATGATAAGATTCTTGAACATTGGGTCACAGATTTTCTTCCACTATGCAGTATAGTCTTTGCACTCTGTAGACTTGATTCATACCTAAACAGGACCCTTATAAGTAGTAAAATCTGAGTCTGGAGAAATGTCTCAGCCACTAACAGTGCTACTGCTATTGCAAAGGACCAAGCTTGGTTCCTAGAAATCGTATCTCAGAGCTTATGACCTCCTAAAACACCTGCTCCAGGAGATAAGTGACCCTGCCTGGCTTATGAGGGAAAGACTTACTAGAGTACATATAAAATCATACAAGCACACATGTATACATAAATTAATAATAAAACGTTTTGTAAAGAGAAAGAAAATCTGGTGGTTTATTTTCAACAGCTTTGTATTTGATGGAAAAAAAGAAAAGGAAGAGAACTCACAGTTGGTTGTATAAGGACAAGCAGGTGGAGAGGGTGGTTATGGAAGGACTTGGGAGATGAAGGGTTGAATATGTTCAGAATTTACCCTATGAAATTCTCACAGAAAAAAATATTATTATTTCAAAGAACAAAAACATACTAGAACTTCTAGAAATTTGGTCAATTGATAAGTTGTATGTGACTTTGCCATTATTCAAACCATGTTGTACTATAACAAAACATCTTTGTGGAGAGAAGGGCCTTGAGCCAACTTAGGCCCAGATATGGATGAATTGAAATACTGGTGCACTGCTAGACTCTGCTAATCTAGCTATTCTTCCCACCCACCCTAACTTTGCTTCTCTATGACCTCCAGAGCCACAGTGGAATCTGTCACCCTGGACTGTCTCAACTTCGCGCAATCATAGAGTTTGCTAGTGTGAATTCTGAGGATTCTTTTTTGAAGTAAGGATCTTTGTATCTAACAAGCTTAGCTGTATTTTAATTATGACTAAACAATAAATAATTTAGAGGTTAATACATTCTTACCTACCTGCAATATATATATATATATATATGGATAAACATTCTTTTCATAACATCTATTCACTTCCTCAAGTGTTTATTAAAACATAGTATATCATAATTACCATACAAAACTATGACAGGTGGAAAAGATGAAGGATTAATTCTCCAAAACTTATGAGCCAGGGATGACAAAGTACAAACTGTGTGATGTCATCAGGTTAAGAGCTGTGAGGAAAAGAAAAGAACTCAGGGCATTGATTCTAGGCTCACCTGAGGAGATCTGCAAAGCCCAGGAGCTAAGTCAAGTGTTTGTTATCTCTGAGTTTAACTTTTATTTTCTTAACAACTAGTGCAGAAATCTACTTCACTATATCAGGATATCATCTTAACATGTCATTGGAGTCTAGAAAGTCTTTTTGACGATTACTTTTATTGGTGCTTTGATTGTTTTTGAACCAAATAACAAAATTTTCAAGCCCTTTTCACACATCTTTGGTCCTTAGAAGGTCATATATTTTAAAATTAAATCCACGAGATGCTTTTTCACTTANTTTCCCTCTCATTTGTACACAGCTTATAACATAGTCTTCGAATTTCTATTTTAATTTGCATAACCTGCATGATACTCATATATATTATATATATTATATACTTATAAGTATATGGCATATATTTTAAATGTCAGTTACATGCCAAGTCTCTTTTGGAGTTCCATGTTGCTTATATGTGAGATTCAAAAGCATGCAAGAGCCAGCAACATGACTTATTAGGTTATGACTTTGACTTTCAAGCCTCACAACCTGTAGTAAATGCTCAGGATGGAAAGAAAGAACTGACTTCTGAAAGTTGTCCTGTGACCTCCCTATGTGCTCTGTAGAACATACATACATACACACACACACACACACACACACACACACACACATACAGGAATAGAAGATAGATAGATAGATAGATAGATAGATAGATAGATAGATAGATAGATAGATGTGATAATAAATAAAATATACAGTAAGAAGGACAGGGTGTGTATATTTGGTGCTATAATATTTATTCATTGTAAAGAATAAATACTGTAATAAAAAACAAAAAGAAAAGTGGGACTCTTTATTTTTTGAAGATATTTAATTATGTGTATCTGTGG
>LZPO01076334.1:0-17254 GCA_001675575.1 Neotoma lepida
GTGGATTAAGTGCTCAGTCAAGAAAAACCCCTAAAGCTCAAAGGCTGGAGGAGTCTGGCCCTATTGCTGTTAGCTTTCCAGACATGCTGGCCTTCTTGGCAGACTTTCCTAAGGCTACAGGTCAACCCTACAGCTAGGCACATAAAAATCAAGAATTCAAGATCTTGCCTCTTGTTGGAATTTAACAAAAGCTTCTTCAGTTGTTTATCATATCTTCTTTGCCTTTTACCAATAACTACCTTTCTAAAATGTAGTCAAACAATAAATGTTTAAAACTGCACGAAAGTGTAAGTAGTTTTTTTATGTAGTCTACACTTTTCCTTTCCCATCTTTGTGAGTCAGCCCTATTAATTCACTAGTATAACTAGAAATAAAAGTAAACACAGCCATGTTCACTTTCGCTTTTCTTTGGAGCTTCCTCTCCTTGTATGATTTAAGCACTCTTCTGTTTCAGAAGAGATCGTGATCATTACACACCCTGGGAAAGGGTTTCCTCTGCCAGCAGTACTCCAGTTACACATCTATGTTTCTAGAAGATGCTGAAGCCATGCTGTTCATTCCTTACTGCTCTGATATCCCAGAGGTAAGTGTGTGGATAGTGTGAAAACCATAGTTTGAACAAGGAGTAAAACAGCAACAACAAAGTCACCCACACAGCCTATTTTGAGACTCCGTTCTTATTTGAAATGTCTCCGTCTTTCTCTGAAACTGAAGATAAAGAGATGATCAAAGTTAGTTCTATCATAGAAGTCTTTAAAAATAACTGTGATGTTAATTAGAAGTTCTCATGTTACTGCCAAAAACCTAGCTTTTAAAGGTTTTTTTTACAGGTCTTATTTACTGAGCTGAAACAGAAAATAAGCACACCATACCTCATTGGTAAATTTACTGGGTATGCTTTGCAGTAACCACTCATTCCTCTTTTTAGGGAACAGCCACAGTCCACATCCTCAGTCACATATCTATGCCCCTCCTCATAGCTCAGCAAATGTAGATTGTGGTCAGCTGCCAGGCAGCACACTGAATGGCCAAGCCAATTCTCTCAGAATTTTAAAATGAGTCACACAAGGGTACTCTGTTTGGCATTTCAGCTTTGAAAATAAGCACTTCTGAATGCTTGAATCACAATTTTCAAGACGAAGCTCATAATTCCTGCCTACATGAAAGAGGGTTTGGAAATATAAAAGAATATTACTTCTGTAGTGACTTGGATATGAAGTGTTTCCCAAAGACTCAGGTGGTAAGGCTTGGTTGCTCACTGATAGGCTATTAGGAAGGGGTTGGTCCTTGAAGGCTCTGACCTAATCAATGGACTAATTCCTTGATGGATTCATAATGTGATGGATTAATAATATTATTGAGAGGTGGGAGAAAGTAGCAGTTAGGGCCTAGGTAAAGGAAGTAGCTCCCTGGGAGTGTTCCCTTGAATGACACACTTTACTTCAGGCCCTTGCTTGCTCTCTGCTTCCCTGCNTCCTGGATGGCTTCCAGCCATGAAGTGATCCCCTCAACACGCCATCATGATGTTATGCCTCACCACAGGCCCAGAGCAAGAGGACCAAGTGACCACAGACTGAACCCTAAGTAACTGTGAGATAAAATAGGTCTTTCTTTGTTTTAATGTTTCCTCTCAGGTATTTGTCACAGCGGCAGCTACAACCAACAGAATAGAACTAACACAGTCTCTAAACCAAAAGCCTGATGGGTGTTTTGTTGTTTGGGTTTATTTTACCAAATTCTTTTGGGATGGATCAACCCAAGTCATGCATTAATCATTTGCATTTCCCAAAGGAATTCTTCTAATTTATGTAGAGATAACACGAAGTTTAGATGAAAGGGCTAAATTTGAAAACAAAGAAATGAATATATATCATGTCACATATATTATGCATAAAATGGAGATTACATATAGTACATATGCAGCATATTCACCCAGAACACTCTCACATTACAGATGATAAAAAGTGTGCTGGAGTGGTAGAGCTAAGCCTCACAGAGGCATTGCTGAAATCCTTAACCATGGCCCCATGTTCCCCCTAGTGTGCTCCACACAATACTGGTAATGTTAGTGTGGTGCACACAGGAGACTCCTAACAAGATCAACATGTGCAACCATGCTGGCACTAGAAAGCCCTTATCCTGACCATGATTCCTAATTCTGTGTTGCTACGGATAAGCTTTTCTAGTTTCTAGGCTTGTCTACTGAGAAACCATCTCTGTCTTCTACCATGCCAATTATATTTTAATTTCAGACAATTCTTAGTTTCTTTGCACTTGCTCAAGTTTAAACACAGAATCTTTATTGACTCTTTTTATAGCTTAAACCCATCATCTCTTACTTGTTACTGAAAAAAATTCTTGCTGATCTTAATGACGGTCACTCAGTCTTACAGCGCCCTGCACAGTAGGGACTCTCATCAAACTCTCTTCTATTCTCTCATTTCCACAGAGAATCATACACAGCACAGGCCTTTTTTTACACTAAGTGTGGTTCATGCTTCCCTTTCTCTGTATGATTGACTCCTTGTCATTTGTAGCACACATTAAGTCTGGATGTTTTTCNCCAACCACTCAATCTAAAGTGAAAATCCAGATACTCTGTCATGTCTGCCTAATGTATTGCCTGCTGGCATGGTATTTATTATAGATGATTATTGGTGTTATCCCTTACCATTCTGAGCAAATTCCATTAAAATAAGAATCTGTCTGTCTCAGTCTTTAATGTTCCCTAGAACCTAGAACCATGCTGATGTTTAATTAGCACTCAAGTACTACTGGGTTAAATTAGTATTAAATTGATGGTTCTGCAACTGCCCTCTACTTGGGAATTCTTTCAAAACTTGGCTTTAAATAAAGTGTGAACACATTTCTAGAGAAGTGCATCTGAAAACCTCCCTCCTATGATGTACATAGCTCATCAAGAATTCCAATGTAGCATTAATAAGTATCCTTGAATCAATAAACAAGTCAGATGGAGTCATGTTATTTTTATATGCAAGTTATTAAAACATTTTTATATCACAAGTTCATGTATAAAAATTAGTTTATTATCTGAGTCTGGGTAGAACTCTGACTATGCATACTTTCAGTTCCCCTTGCTTTGTTTATCCAGTGCACTCTGACAAGTCCCTATGATCCTAGGTTACTTAATGACTATTAGTTACACTATTCAACCCCGTGCATCTAACTGTACCGCAACATTTATTCAATTCTAAAGATTATTCCCGAGGCAACAATGCAGAGGCCTATATCCAGTTAGAGTGCCAAAAAATAAGTGACCAATGAGCACTCTCAGCCTTAAATGGAAGGCTATTCCTCACACCCCACAAGCCCAGGGAGCATCACAGAAAAGAAAGAAGAATGAATTTAAGAGACGGGGGATGGGAAGAATGCCGTGAAATGTTGCCATACAGATACATTGCTATTGTAACCATGGGGACCCACAGCACTAATAGATACCAGCACAAGATTGGACACTCAACTTTCCACCATGGATAGAGAAGGTGTCCATGAAGCCTATCCCTTCCTGAGGAGGTAATAACTGTTAATGGGTACTGAAGGGTGTGTGTCATTTTCTCTAACGGTGTAGCCATTGGGAAGGGACTAGATGTGAAAAGGGGTGCAAAAGAAAAGCAAGGAGGATACCAGAAGGTAATGGGGTGACTATGACCACAGTACACTGTTTATATACATAAAACTGTCAAAAATGAAGAACAAATAATTCATTGATTGCTCTTGAAAGTCCCTTGAATCATCCTTGAAGTCTAGCATACACAAATCCCAGTTCAAACAAATCAAACACAGTTGTTACTTCTTCCCCAAAATTATTGGGACAGACAATTATTTCTCTACCTGATTTTTAGATGAATTACATGGCTATATTGCAGGAATTTAGCGATCATTTAAGTTTCAGACACAAACTCACCCCAACAAGATAGGGGCAAGTATACAGGTAGGAAGTGGCCACCTTCAAGCTAGAGCCTTTGCAAAGCCCCGATAGCACTGTGATTCTGACTTCAAGATTCCAGAACAGTAAGATGAATTTCTGTTTAAGCTATCAAGTCTCTTTTGTTATAGCAGTCAGTACTGACTAATGCAATGGGAAACACTTTCTCAACAGTTAGTCCTTTAACTCTCTCATTATCTTCCTCAACCCTCCAAACCTTACTCATGCTTCATTTACATACCCTCAGTGTGCACTTGATGCATCCGTTTTCTAAGACNTTGGATGGTAATTGGTCATGACTAACTTTGATAGAGAAGTTAGTCATATTTGTTAGCCAGATACTAAGCAAGTCTTGGAGGATGGACACAGGAAAGCAACTCAGAACCCAGAGAAAGGAGGTGAGAGAAGCCTAGCTAGCAGACCTCTCCTGGGAGGAAACTGACATCATATAAAGGGTAGCAGAAGGTTGAACATCATGTTCTAGAAGAAGCCTGCCAACAGATATTAAGAAAATAAAGATAGGTGGATATCAAAGGCAGCTTTCTCAGCTTTGCTTAAGGCTATTCCCGTTTCTAAGTCTAACAAAAGTGAGAACTGCTTAGTGTTACTGATCTTACAGCAGAGGTATAAAGAGCCATAGGTATCCACTCTTTCCATGCCCTTTCTCTGTTCGTCCATGCAGAGGACACAAGAAGAAAATTGACTTCCAGAAATGAGAAAGGGTGTAATTACATATTCTCATNCACACCTAAATAAAATGTTGAGAATATTTACACACAAAGGTAGGGAATCATATTTAATGTAAAATGATTGTTTTGTGATCTGGAGGAAAGCAGGGAGCCACTTAATTTATGCTTCAGCAAAATGGGAAATTTTAAGTTAAAGGCACTGGATGTTAGGATTTGAGATAACTTTCAACTGGCCTGCACACTCCTCTTGTGAGTCTATCCTTCACAATCTTTTTTTTTTTTTTTTGAAGTTTCAATTTCTTCCTTCTTAACTGTCAAAATGGAAAGAATGTTCTGCCTGGTAATTAGTCTAAATGAGGCAGGAGCTGTGAAAGGAACGCTGAAACCACAGAACCTCGGTATTAATGCTGCTTGGCTTCGAATGTGAACAATAGGCAGCAATATGCATTCTAAATGACGGAAACAGGCAGACATTCAGTCAATAGCTTTCTTTGACACTTATTGTGTGCAGAGCGCCATGCCTGGCTGCTGTCTGAGAAATAAAAGAAACACAAGACAGCCCTTATCTTCCAGCTCAGAGGGCTGCAGATCTCAATACATCAAGACTCTTTGGAAAGTCTGAGCCATGAGGACAGGGAAGAGCCATTTGCCAGCCTCCATGACAACTGTTCAGGACTGAAACTGTATCCATTACAAACAAAGGCAATATTATGCTGCCCTAAATTTCAAGAGAACAATTAATTTTAGAAGACTGAAGTTCTCATTTTTCCTAGGAAAGTCACAGTTTTGTCTATTCGGTGGTATAGCTCTATCGAGAAAAAATATAGCCCATTAAAAACAGTCCCTCAGTGGCTTTAAAACTCCCAGGTCGAGGAAGCATGAGCTGTTCTTTATGTGACCACATGACTACAAAAAAAAANGGGGGCTTTGAGTCTGATGCTGGTAGAACTGTCTCCAGTAACAACAGGAACTGGATTAACCACAACCTTCGATCACCCCAGGCCAAGAGTGCCAGATGAGTTCTCTGTTTAAAGATGAGAAAAAAATTAGCCCAGTTTAATAATTTCATGCTGACTTAAAATAAAACCCACTAAAAATTTCAGCATCAACTAAAAATGTGGCTGACTTGCTACAGAAATATTTTCAGACTGACACGAGAATCGATACCTTACTAATCAGAGGAGGCTGTGAAGTAGACACACGGAACAAGCATGACTCACAGGGTAGAATTATAAACAACTTCATTTTTATTTCGCACTGTCTCTTCGAATTTATTCTCTTGGGTGAGTACTGCCATTGCCTCCAGTTGAACGTGTGCACAGCTCCATTACTTTTTCTAGGCACTCTTAGGTAATAAAAAAGTCCTAGAGTTACTTTAAATCACAAAACATTTTATTTCAGTAATAAATCAAAAGTCCAAACCTGAATTAAAGCTGAAGCTTCNCCCTTCCCACGGCACAGGCCTGGAGTAGGAGGGAACCTGCAGTTATACTTTGTGTTTCTAAGTTTCTAGCAATGTCTTAAGTAGGGAAGCAGAAGAAAACACAGGTAGTTTTTGGGAGATGGTGTTTGAGCAATGTTCTTGTGAGCTGTGCTCATCTCTCTGCACCTGCTGAATATCAGGTGAGGTCTTTTGTGGGTTATTCTGAGCTTATCTACACACAAACTATGTATACAAATACAAAGATTTCTCATCCCCAGGCAGGCAGCAATCCCTCCTGGTTACTCTACTGTTCAGAGCTCACCCTAGCTCGAGTCTTCTAAGACATAATATAATCCCAGACACAGGCCAGGTCTCTGAATGTGGAACCCACATCTGTAACCCCCACCCCCCNAAAAGAAACCCATCTACTTACTACATCGATTTACTCATTCTCCAAAGACTTGTTGAGTGTCCATTAGGTACCAAGCACTTTAGAAACACTTCTGCTAAAATATACATGAGCCATCCATCCTGCTCAAAGTGGCTCCTTCCCAGGGGTTATGTGAATTTTTAAATGATTGGTTTTAAGCCATATGAATAAACTACACCATTCTAATTACAGAGATGATGTTATTCAATAAATCAAGTCTCAAAAGTTTGTATGGGGGTATTCTGGGGGTCGTGATGTATTTTGAAGAGTAAGGCTAAAGGGCTCTAAGCCTCCTTTGTACAAGAAGGGCATGCAATTTATTTATATTCTGTAGTTATTTGAGAAAATTAGAGCATATCTATTGGATCACAGGGAAATATGTAGCTAAGCCCATCCAAGCTATTCCTTGAGTGTTTATTAATCAATAATTATATTTCTNCGTTATTGTTAATTTAAAACAATAGAACTATATATTAGTGCTAGAGAAGACCCCCAAAATTATCAAAGTCTCTATATACATCCTTCTCCTGTACGTGCTCAGGAAGTTACTTCCATCTTCAGATGACTTTTACTAGATAAGACAGCTCTGAGTACATCTACAGAAAGCTCTTCAACATTACCTCTGATTCCATCAGCAGCTGTTTAGACTCTGTCTCTTATACACATCATCTTCAGATGACTTTTACTAGATAAGACAGCTCTGAGTACATCTACAGAAAGCTCTTCAACATTACCTCTGATTCCATCAGCAGCTGTTTAGACTAGTTACCTTGCAGCCTCATCTTCCAAGATAAAGGCTAAATGACCATATGACATATCATTTGATGTGAGAGAAATGCAATCTGGTCAGCCTTGAAGAGCTTGATTCAGGAAAGAAAAAAAATGACAAGAGGCTCATCAAGGCCCTGACCCTCATAATTTCCTAGGAATTCTTATGCAAAGGTACTTGACATTTTAAAGATCTGAAAGAGGTTCACAATATTCCATCGGAATACTTGAAAAGAGCATCAGCTGGCTCAGAGACTGTGGTGAGCTCGTAGCTGTGGTGGGCTCGTAGCTGTGGTGTTTAAGCAAGAATCAGGAAGCCCTTGTATCCAGAATATACTGCAAGAGGGGAAAAGAAAAAGAAGGGGAGGGTAAGGAGGAAGGAAGGGTAAAAAGAGGAAGAAAGGGAAGTGGGCAGACAGTGGAGGTCAGGGTTCATATGCTTCCCTGGTTGTGCATCTGAATCACCTNAGGGGTCTTCAGCAGATGTCAGTAATGCAAGAACAAAAATGGAATCAACATTTTGGGAATCATACCCCAATATCAGCCAATCTTTCCTCTTTTCATTTTTTCTCCCTTTTGTTCTTTCGTCCTGTGTGTGTGTGTGCGCACGCACACTCACATGTGTGCATGCATGCATGTGTGGTGATATTTTATCTGTGTCCCCCAATAAATTTTATCTGAGGATCAGAGGAAAAGTCAGCTACTATATTAGACATAGAAATCAAGCAATGGTAGCACACTCCTTTAATCCTATCACTCTGGAGGCAGGGNTCTGTCTGGATTTTTGTGAGTTCAAGACCACACTGGGAACAGAGCCAGGCATGGTGGCACATGCCTTAAATTTCAACACTAGTTAACCATAAAGGTCTGGACATCTGTACAGACAGACAGNAAGTAAAATAGATGGGCTGGAAGAGGAAGTGATGTAGCTGGGCAGAGAGGAAATGAGTTGGCAGAACAGAAAGGTGTATAGGCATGGGTATACAAGAAGTAGGTCTCTTTGGAAGCTGCGGAGTTGGTGAGGTGAGGTTAGCTGTGGCTTTTCCTATTCCTCTGATCTCTCAGGTTTTAACCCCAATATCTGGCTCTAGGTTTTGTATTAATAAGACTGTTTAGCAATTCGTCATACATGCACGTGTATGTGTGTTTGTGTTTGTGTGTATATGTGTCTATGTGTGTGTGTGTGTGTGTGTGTGTGTGTGTGTGTACATGAAAGATCATAAAACAACTTGCAGGAGTCATTTCTTTTTTCCCATCACATGGGTCCTGGGGATTGAACTCATATCATCAAGCTGAGCAGCAAGCACCTTTACCCTCTGAGCCATCTTGCCAACCCAATATCAGTGTTGCTTTGAAGCTCATCAGGTTTTAGCTAATGTGAGAAGGGATTAGAATGACTTTATTACTTTATAGAAGACTTGAGGTCTGAGTTTGGGATGGGAAGCCACTAAGATAGGGCTTTTGAGGAAAGGATAGGCTGATCTAACTTAGGTTTTCAACCAATCTTCCTGACCACTGCTATGTTGAGATAGATTGTAGGAAGACAGGGGCAAGAGCCAGATTTGGAATGTATTTGCAATTATAGACAGTGATGGCCTGATCCAGTACAGAGGTGTATAAATATAGTTAAATATAGTGTGAAAGTTGTTGAATTCCAAACACACTTGAAGAGAGAATTTGATGAGTTTTGATGATGCATCTAGATATGATATGCAAGAGAAAAACAAAGCAAAGACTATGAGATTGTTGGCCCACACGTATTTTTTCCTCTGGTAATTTCTGGAAGTGCCTGCCATTCTTGTAGCCGCTTCACTTCTCCTCATTCTGATTATTCCTCTTTCTCCACCCTCCTCCCTACCTTCCATATCTGCTACTCAAATATTGTCCTGAAAATGTCTAAGCAGTCTTCTTCCTTTAAAAACTTTAAACTTTTTATTAAAAATAATACAGGGCCTGAAAGGACATTCAATGTGTAAAAAGGCATTGACAGCTGAGTTTGGTCCCTGAATCCCATGTTGTAGAATATTGTTTTAAGATTTGTTACATTTATATATTTCATTTATGCTGTGGAACATTTGTTTAATGAGGCAAAGATGTGTTGCATTCTTTTATATTGCATTTGTTTAACTCTGTGAAGCTGTGTTACTTTGCTTGTCTAAAACACCTGATGGGCTAATAAAGAGCTGAACGGCCAATGATGAGGCAGGAGAAAGGATAGGCGGGGCTGGCAGGCAGAGAGAATAAATAGGAGAAAAGAGTGGGATAAGGAAGAAAGAGAGATCAAGGAGCAAGAAAACAAGGGGACAGCCATCCAGCTACACAACCAGCAATGGAGTAAGAAGGAAAGAAAAAGTTATACAGACATAGAGAAAGGTAAAAGTCCAGAGACAAAAGATAGACAAGATAACTTAAGAAAAGCTGGCTAGAAACAAACCAAGTTAAGACCAAGCATTCATAAGAAAAGATAAGCCTCCATGTGGATTTATTTGGGAGCTGGGTGGCAGACCTCCCAACGAGTAAAGAGTAATAAAACAACCAACTACAATACCACACAGCAGAAGGAGAGAAGTAACTCTTGTGAGCTGTCATCTCGTCTACACATATGTGCCATGACACACGTACATACATACATACACACACACACACACACATAATATATAAATATAGTTAAAATTTTAAAACAATGTAATGTTGTATACAGACCAAGTTAATGAGTACCTTATCTCCTTTTTCCCATCTTCCTGAGTTAAATTGCTCTCTCTTTGAAGGAGTTACATAAATACATTTAATTACATGTTGATTGTATAAAACCTATGTGATATGTGTGCATATATATTTAATNTATACATACATACAAGAAAATGTATATCTCAACTTTATTTTCTTTAGTAAAATGAGAAAACACTGAAGCATGCAGGAGTTCTGAGCAGAGAACACAGTAAAAAAAAACACAATTTACTTAACATTTTTGGGTTTTTCTTTTTTTCTTTAAAAAACTTACATTATGATGCTTTTATAACATTAAGATGTATTTTCTGACAGTGCCAGTACAAAATTTATTCTAAATTCCTTTCTATGAGTTCACTAGACTTAATCTTAAACATAGTACTTGAACTATTTTTTTTAATTTGCTCTCTCTAAAAATTGTGTATTTGTGGGTCCTGAAGCACTTTCCTGAATCTTATACTCTATATGCTATTAAAGTATATCAAAGCAGTACTTCCTAAATGGTTATTTTAACACATTTCTTCAATCTAACTCATTTTTCATTACTGACTAAAACACTGTGTAAACATTTGAGACAGAATCTGGGGAAAATAGTCAATTATTTCTAGAATCACAGGCATGCCTATGTCAGGACTTTCATTTTGTTAGAGAAAGCACTTTGCACTGAGGCCCTAGAAAGTTATGCTTGGAAAGGCCTTGCTTAGCCCCTTGTAATAGTTCTGCCCCAAATCAAACCTGCAGGGAAAATCAGATTTCATTTTTCTCATCTATAAGTAGAACTGATATTTGAAAAGTTAGCCTTCAACATGGCGAGTTTGAGGTTGGCAGATGGCTGTACAAAAGAAACCACTCCAGAATCAGAACCAATATTTAGTGTGTTTCTTATATCTGTACTTAGAACACATGCTGACCTAAGAAATTTTCATACACGCTCCCACGTANATAGGAAGTACAGACATAGCTGTCCTTCATATGCAAGTAAAAGTCTATTTTCAACATACAATAAAGACATACTCTTTGTGACAATCATAATAAGGTGGAGTCTTTGTCTGAATAGGGATCCAACACTCAGAATGATACAATATACCAGAGAAGGGTCATAGCAGTTTAGAAGTAAAAATCTATGTTCCTGGAGATTCAGAAATCTAAACCCTGGCCCCATTTTAACCTTTATGTTAATGTTGGCCAGGAATCTCATATCAATAAAGAATTACATGCCTAATTCTTAAAGCTTGTAATCACTAAGTTTTAACACACAGAGTATGACATTTGTACCTAATTTGATAGTCAACAAGTTGTCTATAACTATTGAAATGGTCAATAGAACCTCAACTTACCCATTAATCCTTTGATTGAGTAGAAAGATTTTAGACAAGCCTGGGAGATGACTCAGTGGGTAAACATACTTACTGCACAATCATGAGTACCTGAGTTTGGATCCCCAGCACCCTTATGAAGAGCCACATTTGGCTGTGCGCACCTGCAACCCCAGTGCTGAGTAGAAAGGAAGATATCTAGGGCTTGGCTAGTCACCAACCTAGGAAAGAAAACCATAAGCTCTATGTTCAATGAGGGACCTTAACTCAAGGTAATAAGGGGTAGAGGGATAGAAGACACCCCAAACCCTCCCTGGTTTGTGTCCCAAACCAGGACACACCTACATGTATACACTAAACACATAAACACACACATACATACACACACACACACAACAGAGAGAGACATACAGGTAGAGACTTCCATGCTGCATTTAAAACATCTATTATGCAAAACTACTCAAGGCCTTGGAAAGCCATTGTTTTACTGTCATGAAATAAGAATATTGATCTAGAAAGTTGTAAAGGCCAGTGAAGTGAGCTCACAATAGAAAAAAGATCAAAAGATCTTCCACAAGACATACTTTAGGATTCTATTGTGAATACAAGAGTCAAAAATAATTAGAATAAAATAAAAAGTATATATATATAGCCAGTCGTAGTGGCCACACCTGTAATCTTAGCACTCAGACAGATGACCACATGTTCAAAACTAGCCTAGGCTACATAGTAAGGCACTATGAAGAGAGGAACAAATGAAAGGAGATGAAAAAGAAGGAAGGAAAAATTATTAGTCAAAACTAAATCACACAGTGTTTAAGTTCTGTGTTGTATACCAGTAAGATGATGTTTTCCACCTCTTCAGCCAATAGTGGCAAGTAACTATAGCAGTGGGTCTGTTTCTGTCATGGGGAAGACAATCAGGGCAAGTGTGTTGGTGATAAATACAGTCAGGGGAAGAAAACCAGAATCATATTCTTCTGTAACTTTATCTTTAAATTGAGACTTGTATTTTCAGGTGATGTAGATACAGGAGGCTACACTACCACACAGCATTTGATTCAAATAAATCTATACTTCAATTCCTAGAATTCCTCAGCTTGATACAGATAAGAGGGAAATAAATTACTAGTGTTTAAAGCCTTGGTGGCAAAGTTTCTCCAGAGTGAATAGTAAACTCATTGGATTATAGATTTTTAATATGTCCCATGGCCACTGGAGATTTAAAGATTCAATCTCCATTGTCTACACCAACAAGACCAAACCCAACACAGTCACTGAGGAAGCAGACACTGGTGACAAAAAGCCAGGAGAGCCAGTAACTGCTGAACTTCAGTTTTCATCAGAGGTTNCATTTCATGCCTTTCTAGTTCTTGCTTCATTTCTTAGATTGTGGGTGGTCTGTACTTTCTCTCAGCCACTTCAGCTTTCCTCCCATCTGCCCTGAGAGTTGTGGATTACTCAGCCATTCAACAATCATGGGTACATCACAGGGTCTGACTCAGGGTGATATGACTTTAACTCAGCTGCAACAGAACTAATAAAACATCAAGTTGATATACCACTCCAAATGGATGGGATCAGCTGCAAGAATACTAAATGGAAAAACTGTATTTCCATTTCCCTCTTTTCATGTTTCTACACAAGTTATTTGCTAGCTTTGAGAGATTCCCCATGCTAAATGCCAAGAAACAAGGCTCTCCCTTGTTCAATAATAAATCCTTGGTATATTACAGTATGGGTTCTGTCTTAGTGAGGATTTTTATTGCTGCGACAAAACACCATGACCAAAGCAACTTGAGGAGGAAAGGCTTTATTCACCTTACACTTCCACAGCACTGTTCATCATTGAAGGCAGTCAGGACCTGGAGGCAGAAGCTGATGCAGCGGCCATGGAAGGATGCTGCTTACTGGCTTGCTCCTCGTGGCTTGCTCAGCCTGCTTTCTTACAGAACCCAGGACCACCAGCCCAGAAATGGCACCACCCACAATGGACTGGGCCCTCCCTCATCAATCACTAATTAAGAATATGCCCTACAGNCAGATCGTCTAAAGGCATTTTCTCAATTGGGGTTCCCTCCTCTCAGAAAATGTTAGCTTATATTAAGTTGGCATATAACTACCCAGCACAGGTTGCAGTCTTATGAAGATGAATATAATGAATATAATATAATGTTGGAACCACATCAAAAATCTAGAGGCAGTGTAGAATAGTGGAAAGACACGGATTTGCAATGAGAAACCAGGCAGAGAGCAGGCATGATCACATTTTATCCCAGCAGTTTCAGGAAAATCGTGTTTGCTTTAAGCCTGTTTAGGGGATTTGATTTGTGGAGATAACAAAATATTTTGTTAAAAACTGAGTGTTTTTCCTTTTTGTGTTATTATTAAACGTGAGGAGGTCTCTACTTCAATGTAGTGCATTTTCCTGACAACTGCAAACAAATGTATCTATAAAATACATTATACTTAGTCCATACTTAGTTACAAAGATGTGTAAATTCGATCCTTCACCATGAAAAGAGACTCAATATGAAGCTAATTTTCCAGTTACTGCCCACACACGTTATGGCTACATGTCTCTAGAGCAAGCAAAACTATGTTTATCAGTGAGACCCGGGAAATGACAATCATGGATTTTCTCTTTTTGTTTATTTTCTTTGTGGTACTCGGATTGAACCTAAGGCTTCATGAATGTCAGGCAAGTGCTCTAGCATGATAATTGATTTTATTTAATCCATAAAAATTGAAGTATTTCATTAACAGAAATATAATAGAATTAGCAAAGAAATTCTGGGGGCATTCATTCAAACTCTATGATTGTGGAGTTTTCCTTGCTTTTTATTTGCCCAGTCTATGTTCTTATTGCATTTGTTACCCACATATGACTTATTCTATATAAGGCCATTATCAGCAAGAGGAAGCCATGTAAATTACCCATGTAAATGTACTTACACAATTAAAACCACACAGACATTCTAAGCCCAAGAACACAAGCAAAGAAGCATTTATTTTTAATTAGAAAGCAATCACATAACAGCTTTAGGTCTCTTAGTACCAGGTAGCAAAAGGCTTCTTAGTGTTTGCTGTGTACATTTATGTATTTCACAAAATTATTTTAATGCATATTGATCTGCATATACTAAACATAAATATAAAAGCTTCTTAAAATTGATTCATCTTTTCCCTCAAAATTGTTTCTCTTTATAATATGTCTGCATANTTAGAATCATTACATTAATGTAATCAAGTCAGAAACTAACATCANNCCATCCTGCTTGCTATTATGTGAACATCAGGATCCACAGCTGCCTTCCATTAATGCTATCAGGCTGGACTTTNATTTGCAGAATAAGACTCATTGATTGAGTCAAAGTACATCAGTTCTGTCCTTTAATGAGTCTGAGCTTTTTTCAAAGGCGCTTCATAATGGTTACTACATTAAAACTTCAAGTATGCACAGCCATAAGATGTGTTTCCAAAGCATCATTTTCATCAGCATCACAGGGTTGAGTGAAAGCAGGACTGATTGGGAGCCTAGCTCTTAGCAGACTCCTCCCTTACTGTGGGTTGNAAGGCACTGCTGCTCATAGGATTACCACAATAAAGGACACAAGTTAAATTCAAACTTTAAACTAGTATCAAATTCTGTTTATGCATAAATATATCTCAAATATTAAGTAAGAAAAATCATTGGCTGTTTTTCTGAAATTCAAAATTACTGGGCATTTTGTATTTTTTTAAAAAGATTTACTTATTTCCATTTTATACATTTGAGTATTTGTCTGCATGTATGTATGTATACCACATGTGTGCAGGAGTCTGTAGAGGTGTTGGCTAGGGCTATGGACATGTTGAAAGTCAAATGCAGAGTACACTGCCAGCTTACACATGAGTGAAGACACAACTCAGTGTCATATAGGTCGACTTTACCAGCTGTGAGCTAGAAGCTTCTCTCAGTCCCCCGCCACATAAGCATCATCATAGGACAGTTTACGAGGAAGCTTACTTTGTCAGTGCAAGCCAGAAGTCATAGTCTTTTATAGAAATCTCNGAACTAATAAGATATCAAATTTACCATATTCTGGTGTTTTAAAAGCANAATCAGCCAGGGCAGCCCACATTATAAGGTTGTAAAATTATGTTACAAAATTCAAGTACAAGTACAAGGGAGTGATGGGGAATCGTTTTAGACACCATTTACAATACTTTCAAAATGCTGAAAAGAACACTAAATAGCTCTTTTTAGGCATGTTTTTCATACATTAACATGGAAATTCTGTATCTGGACATTGAGTATTGATGGCCAATATTAATGACATCAGGCTTTAATCANCATGAGTGTGTTCCCCATAGCATAGATAGCTTACTTCTAAAAAACTCTCAAATATATCTGCTCCCTGTCCAGTTTCATATGACATATGCAGAGAAAGTTTGAATCACAACTAATACATGCTGAACTAGAGCTTTCTGTATTGATCCAAACTTACCACGTATATTAGTCATAACTACCCCCCATCATGCCATTTAATTGGTTGTTTCCCACTTAATACTTCAATTAGTAGTCAGTCAAGTCAGAATCAAGTTTACTCAATCTACCAGTGGCTCTCAAANTTAAACATGTAGAAATTTTATTTTCAGTTATAGATTGGTTTCCTAGTGCTGTCAGAATAAAATACCACAAGCAAGATGATATGTCAAGAAGCTAGGAGTTCTAAACTGAGGTATTATAGACAGGCATTTCTGAAGGCTCAGAAAATTGAAAACAGTAAAAATTTCTTCTTTACCTCTTCCTAGTTTCCCAGCAGTCATGGTGTTTCTTTGCTTGTAGCTGCATCACTCAAATCTCTGACTGCTTCTGCATCTTGACATAGAATTCATCTCTATGTTTCCTCTGTACCCAAAGGTTCCCATGTTTTATAGAAGCACCAGTCATTAGATTATGGCCCAAGTTAATCTAAAATGAACTGGCTTTAACTTGATTACTTCTATAATGAATTTATTTCTACATTAAGGTTTTATCCCTAGAATTCAGAAACTAGGACTTGGCCACATCCTTTTTTTGTGACACATTTTAAAACACAACAGGATGCTTGATAAAGATGTACATTCTAGCCTACAAGTACCAAATGTGTCCAGGGGATTTTAGTTGGCCAGCTCTGTAGGTATGTCCAGTAGAATGTACAAAAACTACTTTGGCCAATTCTGCTAAAGCCACCCAACTCATTTTGCTCAACAACAAGCCTTGAAGGAGATGTCTTTCAATTCTTTTAATTTGAACACACTTAAACGTGAGCCAGTGTAGTCAAACAAATAGAACATATGGTTAGCATCAAGGGATGTAAATTCTGGNAATTGACTCCACATAAGCCATGTTGTCACTGGCTTCTTACTGTGGATTCATCTCTGCTCCCTGATCTTCGTGATCTTCTTCAAAAGAATTAAGAGAAAAGGCAAAAAGCATAGTGCAGAAAAAAGTTACAGCATACTGTCAGGGACCACTGTATCAATCTACACTTTCAGCAGGCTTTATAATGTTTTTAAATATCTTTAGGAAGAAGTAGCTTTTCTTGAGGGACTCTGTGCTGTCCAGAGGGATTGGCAGGCCTGGTTAGCTTGATCCTTCTAGGAGGAGGCTATGCAGTAATCTTATTCTTTCTCAGAAAGGATCTTGCTATACATTAATCTTGTAAAGTTTAGGGGTCCTGGCACCATTGTAAACAGTTATCTGCTAATTACTTTGGCAGTTCAGAATGTCACATCACCTTCCAAGGTTATAAAAGGTTTGGGTTCCATTCTTCTGATCAGTAATTGAGTCCTGCAGTTTGTCCTTGGATTTACAGGCTGTTGATTACCACAGAAGGGGCCAATCTCAACATCCTCCAAGCCTTCTACTATCTAAGTAGCTACCAAATGGTATGATTCTAGAATCCAACCCTGAACCTCAGATTTTCT
>LZPO01076334.1:27664-49946 GCA_001675575.1 Neotoma lepida
ATCGTTGTAGGCAATAAGCATCCACAGGTAGAGAAAGAGCTAAGAACTCCTACAAGGAATAATTTCAATTTAAGCCAAGGACAAACACAGATATAAGACCATCATTCAATCTGAGTGAATGTTGGCAATTTTAGCCAGGCAGGATGAATTCTTTCTCCACTATTAAATGTTGGACAAAGTGATAATCAGGCTCTACCCATAGCATCAATCTATATAGTTGTCTGATGCTGGAGAAGATGTACAGAGCAGCAGTGTAGCCNTAGGAAAATCCTGGCAAAAANGGGGCTAGTCAAACTAAATGGCTAGGTTNCCTTAGGCAGCAGAGAGTGGTTGAAATGGGAATAAACATGTGGGCCAAACTTTCTCAAGATTGCCCAATTTTAGAGTGTTTCATGTATGACATGTTTCCAATGGTGAACTTAGAGTCAGGAAGCTAGACCATCAAATCCAATCATTAAACATACCAATTTCTAAAGGTAAAGGGCTTAAACGAGCCCAAATCTGATCAAATCTGGTCCCATTGCCTTAAAAGAGTTCTCATAGCATAGGGGAAGCTCTGAGATGTCTATATAGCACAAGTACAAAGTTGAAGAACATGTCGACCATCTGGAGAAGTCCTACACATTTACTTACGGCAATTTCTAGGATGATGCAAATGATTACATAGAGGTCTCTGTCTCTGTCTCTCTCACACACACATGCATATATATATGTACAAGTGAACATATTCTTTCATATATGTATGAGTAGTTAATTGATAAGTACCAAATACTATACTATGAAGGATATACACATTAATTTAATAGCTCCAAACATGTCCACTTTGGAAATGATGCAATCAGTTCAAGTTATGATGATTGGGATTAGTACTGACATTTAGCATGTATGGAACAGAGAACCTAAGTAGTCTCAGATAACAAAGATTAGTGAACTCAAAATCCTGATAGTATCCCCCTTTGACATACAAGTTTAAGTTTATTTGATCTTGACAATGCTAAGACTGTCNTTTCCATTTTTAAAATGGAAATTTAAACCCAAAGTTTAGAGATGTTAAGCAACCTTCCCCAACTTATATGCACACCAGTGAGGGAGGCAGGGCAATGATATTTTAATGTGTGAAGNGTTGGAATGATGTCCACGAAGGTGAATGTGAGTTGAGCATTTCCCTAATGATCATAAAGGAGAAAAGTCCAAGAAAATGATTTTATATTTCAAAGTTTTGGAGGCTAATAGTATTAAAGACACATTACCCTAAAATATGGCACATTGGAATTTAAGAAAACAGCTGAAGCAGGCGTTCCCTCTCACCTTCCCCTCACTCCTTTTCTCCTGAAGGAAGCTATAAGACATCCTTTAAAAGGTGCCTCCCTCCCCTAGAGGAAAGGAGCTACAGACAGAGATGCCAGTAGCAGCCTGCTATGCTTTAATAAGTTCTCCTAGATCATTACCATTGTATCACACCCCCTATATCCAGTCACATCTCCATGGTCTGTCTTAGACAGGGTGTCTATTGCTGAGAAGAGACACCATGACCACAGAAACTCTTANAAAGGAAAACATTTAATTGTGACTGGCTTGCATTCAGAGGTTTAGTCCATTATCATCATGTTGAAAAGCATGGCAGTGTGCAGGCAGACATGGAGCTGGAGAAGGAGCTGAGAGCTCTACATCCAGATCTGCAGGCAACAGGAAGAGAGTCACTGAACCTGGTTTGAGCTTCTGAGACCTCAAAGTCTGCCCCCACAGTGACACACTTCCTCCAACAAGGCCATACCTGCTCTAACAAGGCCACACCTCCTAATAGTGCCACTCCCTATGAGCCTATGGGAGCCATTTCTTTGAAACCACCACAGCATCCACTCTATGGAAATACACAAGCGTACCTGTTCCTTTGGTCCTCCTTTTCTTAAGGTTTCCTGTTTACCTTTCCCTTGTTAATCTCTTATTACATGGTCCTCAGCTATAAACCTAACACAATGAAGAAAGAGCTGTTGCCTCCCTTATAGGATAAACACTGCAGTTTCCTCATGTACTTCAGACCTTTAATGGCTGGAAATGAAAACTTTGATAGGAACCTCCTATACTAGGCCAAAATTGTGTCTAAAACAGATATGTGCCTTTCCATTTTAAAGTACATAACTTGTGGTAAAAAGGTGGGGGGGCTTCCCAGATAGAATGCTAACTCTATTTTTTCTATTGAGTTTTAAGTGCCTACCTTTAAAAATCCAGCAATGACTATGCAGTGGTGTCCAACCTCCACACTGTATCTGGTCCTTCCAATGAGAACATTAACAGTTCATATATCCTACCCTCACTAAATTTTGAAAGCCTAGATGGAGCCCAAAATTAAGGAAAGCTTGTGTGCTTGACTGCACTTGAGCCGTTAAACACAAAAGCAACTTACACCTTTTATGAAGGAAAAACAAAAGATTCCCAGTGTTTTTGCTAAGGTTTGGCAATGCTGTGTTGGCAACATGGATTCTGGCATGAGGAGCAGAAACATTAAAGTTTACACTTGCAAGGGTGTAGAGTTATACATTCTCTGACTGCCTGCCTTTCTTGTGAATGTGTAAAAATACATTCTTTAAGGCCATAATTGAATTAACTCAAAGCAAGGACATTATATCATGGTTCTCAAACAGCTCTCTTCTGGTCTTCTCTGACATTCTTTGGATGAACTTTGAANTGGTAAAGTTAAACTGTAGTGAAATATGGCACTCTTATCTTCTATTTGAAACAAATTATCTGACTGGAACCTGTGAGACAAAGTTTTCTTAGACTTCATTAACTTTTCCCTCTGGATTTTCCTCATACTTTGTTACAAAGATTAAAGCTGGACCACAATCATAAATATCTTACAATAAATGACACATTAAAGCTTGGCTGTAAGAATTCTCCTGCCTGCAGCTGAATTGAACAAATGCATGTTTGCTTATCTTTAAAATGGAGCTCCAACACTTCAAACAAGGGTGTCAAAATGTGTTCTTCTAATTAACAAGATGAATGTAAGCCTAATTTAGCACCTCTGTTAGCTTCCTAAGTCCTGCTGTTTATTTTTCCCTAATAAAACATTAGCCTAGAAACAATAGATTAACATGCTCTGAATCAATGTACACACAGGGACTGGTTAAAATAGCCCTGTTCCTCACTTAGGTATCAGGGGGAAAAAGTGTAAGTAGACATGAACTAATATAACCAGTTACTGTTATAATGGCTGAATTGATAAATGCAGCTTTTATCAGTAGGAGAGTATGCTTGCTAATATTGAACCAAATTAGACAAACTAACTAACCCAATTAGAAACACTACTGGACCATACAGGAATGATCTCCACATCAGTCAGTGAAGAGGACAGCAAAGAAAAAAAAGGAAGGGCTATATTCAAGAGCACCAATTTCATTTTAGCCAAACTCATCCCTCAACTAAGGACTGAGATCTCCTGGTAATAGGAGACCAAAGAGGCAGAGAAAATAAAAATGTTGCACCTGCTTTCTCTACATGTAAGGAATCCTTATAATATCTTAATAATATTGATTTTAAGGAAAATCTAATAATCCAACACTTCTCAAACGGTTCCACAAAATAGAAAGAAAAGGAACATTGCCAAACTCATGTTACAACATCCGTATGATCATGATACAAACATACACACACACACACACACACACACACACACAAACACACATAAGAAAACCATAGACCAATTTCCCTGAATATATCTCAACAAAATATTTGCAAATTGAACTCAAAATCACATTAAGAATATCATATATCATGACCAAGTTGGTGTCATTCTGGGGATATAAGCTTTGTTCAACATATGCAAATCAATANATGTTATACACCATGTTAACAAATTTTAAGATAGAAATCATATGATCATCTAGATAGATATAGGAAACACATTTGGCAAAATTCAGTACATCTTCATGATATAAGTCCCGAAGAAATTAGAACTAGACAGACCATAGTTCAACATAATAAAGGCTGCATAGAACAAACATGCATAAATAAGAAGAAACTTAGAACATGAATTCTAAAATATGGGAAATATAAATGTGTCTACCATCTCCAGTAGTATTCAATATAGATAGTGTTTGAAGTCTCAGCTATATCAATAACACAAGAGAAAGATAGAAAAGGGATAAAATTTGGGGAAAAAAAGAAGTTAAGTGATTCCTATTTATAGACATGATTCTATATTTAAAACTACGGAGTCTGAGATAGGCAGTGGTGGTGCATGCCTTTAACCTCAGCACTTGGGAGGCAGAGGCAGAGGCAGGTGGATCTCTGTTGTTTCAAGGCCAACCTGGTCTACAGAGTGAGTCCAGAACAGCCAGGGCTACANAAAGAAACCTTGTCTCAAAAAGCAAAAACATAAACAAAAAAAATTAAAAGAAAAAAACTAGAGTCCACCAGAAAACTTTTGATCTGGTAAACATTTTTAGTAAAGTTGCAAGTTACAAAATTAGCATACAAAATTCAGTAGCTTTTAAATATACTGATAATGAGTTTGTTGAGAAAGAAATTAGAAAAATGTACTATTCACAGTAGCTTTAAAAATCTAAGAGTGAACTTAAGAAGGTAGTGAAAGATCTCTACAAGGTAAACTATCAACTACTTAAAAAGGAAATTGAAGAAGGCACTAGATAATCAAAAGAATGTCTATGCTCTTGTATTGGTAGAATCAGTATTATGAAACTGTCAATGCAATCCCCATAAAAATTCCATAGCATTCTTCACAGAATGGAAAAATCAATTCTGAGATTCACACGGAAACATAAAGGACCACAGAGAGCAAAAGTAATCCTAAGCAGAAAAAAANACTGCCAGAAGTATCAACCACATTAACTGACTTCAAACTATACTATAGAACCTCTGTGACAAAGAAAAATGCAGAATAGTCAGACTAGTATATGCCCAAAGCAGACATGTAGACCAATGGAGCATAATAGAGCACCTAGAAATAAACCCATAATGCTACATGCATTCAAATTTTGGCAAAAGGGTTAAAATATATCCTGGGAAAAAAGATGACATNGTCAATAAATGGTACTGGCAAAATTGGAAATATACCTGTAGAAAAAAAACATATTAGATTCATATCTTTCCTCCTGTACCCCTCAAAAATTAATCAAGTGTATCAAAGGCCTTAACTGGAAACCTGAAACTGCTATGGGAAAATGTAGTAAAAACACTTTGGTATGTAGGTAGAGATAAGAACTCTCTAAAAGAAGCCCAATAGCACAGAAAATAATCCCAAGAACTGACAAATATGATTACATGGATTAAAAGATTTTACACATTGAAGGCAGCTATCAGTAGAATGTACATATAATCTACAGATGGGGAGAAAAATATTTTCCAGTTGCATTTGACACAGAGGTCAGTATCTTGAATGTATAAAGAATTGCCAAAATGAAACAAAAAATAAATGAAATTACTAATAAATAAATGGCCNACGTACTGAACAGAGTTCTGCAAAGAAGAAATATAAGTGGTAGATAAATATTTTTAAAGTATTCAACATCCTCAGAGAAGAGGAAAATAAAAATTAAAATGACTTTGATGTTCTATCTCACTCTAGTGAGACTAGCTCTCATCAAGACAGCAAACAACAACTTCTGGTGAGGATGTGGGAAAGAGGAACACAGAACATTTCCTCACTGCTGGAGTAGGTGTAAACTAATGTATTTATTATGGAAATTGGTGTAGATGTTTCCCAAACAACTAAAAATAGAACTACCATATGACCCTGCTATAGCACTCCTGGGCATAGACCCCACGGGCTCCATTTTCTACTCTAGAGATATGTGTCCATCCATCTTCACTGCTGCTTTGTTCACAATAGGAAGTAAATGGGATCAGTTAGATGTCCCCCAACAGATGAAAGGGTAATGAAAATGTTCGATATATATACACATTGGAGTTTTACTCAGCCACAAAAGAATGAAATTATGAAATCTGCAGAAGAATGAATAGAATTAAAAAGATATCAGAGTAAGTGAGGAAGCTGAGGCAGGAAGACAAATGCTGCATGTTTTCTCTCTCACGCAGGTCTGATCATCTAATCTTTATACATGTATAATTATGTGGAAGTGAGGGAGAATAGATTCCATAAATTGGAGGTAGGGAAGAGGCAGTAATAGTGAAAAGGGTGGCAGAGCACATGNAGTATGAAAGCAGAGGGCAATCTTGGGGATAGAAGGATGCAAGAGGGTCAGAGATATGGGGGAAAGGAGCAGGATGGAGGCAATCAATCAGAGTTAAGTACCAAAATTCTGAAAGGAAATCTGCTACTTTGTATGTTGATTAAAAACAAAAACCAAAATTTAAAAATGCCACCTCTGATGGGAGCCAGGACACTGAAGACACAGAAGAAAAGGGGAAATTTCATATTCCCACTTCAAACTTAATAAAGATGTTCTGTGCAAACTACCAATTAAGATAAGCAAGATATTTCTCACAATTCGATAATTAATTTCTAGAGACAAACAGCAAAGGAATGTTTGTGTTTGAATTCAATTTCACTACTGTATGTTTTAATGATGGAGANAAGGAAAGAAGTTGGAGCTGGTCAGATGTCAATGAAAAGGGATACTACTAGTGTGATCCATTAACTAGAAAGAAGTCCATAGGGAAACCTGTTGAATTATTTTGTAACATGACAGCTACATGAACTGTGATTTAAAAAAAAAAATCTAACCTNTGCTAGCTATTTTTTGTCTACTTGACACAAACCTAGACATAAGAGGGAATCTTAACTGAGACAATGCTNTCATAAGATTAGCCTGTGGTCAAGTATGCAGGGTATTGTCTTGAATAATGNTTAATGTGGGAGAGCACAGCTCACTATAGTAGGTGCCTTCCCTGGACAGTTGGTCCTGGGTTGTATAAGAAAGCAGGCTGAGCAAGCCATGGGAACCAAGCAAATAAGCAGAGTTCCTACATGGACTCTGCATCAATTCCTGTCTTGAGTTTGTGCTCTGACTTCCCTTGGTATTTCAGTTAGGATTTCTGTTGCTGTGAACAGAACATCAGACATCATGACCATGGCAACTCNTATAAAGGAAAACATATAATTGGGGGGCTTACAGTTTCAGAGGTTTAGTCCATTATCATCATGGCAGGACATAGTGGCATACAGGTAGACATGGTGCTGGAGAAGGAGCTGAGAGTGGAGAAGAAGCTACACCTTGATCCCATGGGCAACAGGAAGTGAACTGAGACACTGGGTGGTATCTTGAGCNTAGGAAATCTCAAAGCCTGCCCCCCACAGTGACATACTTCCTCCAACAAGTCCACACCTTCTTTAACAAGGTCACACCTCCNAATAGTGCCACTCCTTATCAGCTTATTGGGGCCAACTACATTCAAATTACCACACTTGGTGACAGAATGNGACCTCAGAGTGGTAAGCTAAATAGACCCCTTCTTCCTCAAGTTGCTTTTGGCCATGATGTTTTATCACAGCAATAGAAATCATAAGTAAGATATAGCCTATATCCAAATGAAACTGAGAGCTATTTAGTATGGCAGCATGAGCAACTTCTCTATGCCTGGGGATGCTGATTTAAAGTCACATTTTCCAGCCCCTTTTCCACATTTCCTCTCCTGGGTGTGAGCAAATTTCTCTATTTTAAAAACATTTATGTTTGAATTAATTGCAGGCCCTTTTCTTCTTGTAAAAAAACATTAACAAAACTTATCTACAAAGTCTTATCCAGAAAACATTGATCNAGAATCTCCAATCAATAGAATCATTACAGTATGTGCTATTTTTCATTAATGAACAAAGTTATAATTTTTTGTTATTTCAGTAGTTCAGATTGTTTCTCTATTTCCAAGTTTTTGTTTAATATCCCTTCATGGATTAAGTAATAAATATGAGGTCATGATCTTCCATATAGCTTTAATATAAGATATTAATTTATATGCATGCATTTTACAATTAATACAAATTTGGAGATTCTGAGGTGTAGATAGAAAATCATTTGTACAATTTAAGAATTATATTCAAGCAAAACATGTTGATATAAGCCTACATTCACAGCATGAGAGAGGCAGAGGCAGAATCGTGAGGGAGTTTGAAGTTATTCGGTACTACAGAGAACTATCAACATAAACAAATAAGTAAATTTTAATTAAAAANAAAAATGTATTTACACATTAATCTATGTCACTGTGCTATCTGAGCAAGGCATNCCCATTGCAATCATGAACTCANAGCAACTGTGATTATAGTCAGTCCTAGATGAAGGAGGGGCTCTTGAACNCCTACCCTTCTCTGCTGAACTACTGGCTACTGTAGATTCTGGGAGGCAGGGAGGGTCATTGTCTCCAGTTTCTACCTCTCATGAGCTCATCAAACTCCAATGGATAGTTCTTCATCGATGGTTAAACTCCGCAGGTCATAGAAACAAAAAAGCAAAAAAAGTAAAGGAATTTGGAGGGAAGAGTGAGGTCTGGCATGGGTGGGAGAGAGAGCTAAGAGAATGGGTAAGTGAAAGTGATCAGAAAGCATTGGAAGTAAATGGGAAGACAGGAGTGGAAATGATCAAAAAGCATTATATACATGGATGAATTTATAAAAATAAATAAATATTTTAAAGTGAGGTGTTCATGTTTTTCAGATGCTTCAGTACAGGCTTGGTGGCCTTTTGCTTTGGGGCCCGCTGCAGGGCAGACATCATGGTAGAAGTATGTGGTGAAGCAAATCTGCCTACCTCATGGCAGCCAGGAAGCAAAGAGGCATAAGGTTCTAGGGCTCCAATGTTCCCTTTAAGGGCATGATGACAATAACTTAAGTTCTTCCCANTAGGCCCTCCTTCCTAAAGGTTCCAACACTTCCCAATAGCGTCATGTGCTGGCCATTAGCTTTATCAGACCTGGGGCAAGAGTGAATATTAGATGAAGGAAGAAGTAAATGTTTTACTCTGTGAACCCTTCTAATAGAATAGATTTCTTGGAAAGATTCTGCTAGAATTAAGTTAGGGGTTATGGTGGTTTAATAAAGTGGTATAATTTCCAGTCTCCAGGATTTGATCTCTAACTCTCTTAGAATACAACCTTGTCTCTGCTTTGCAGCTATTGGTGATCCAACGTGGGAAACATGAGGTTTACGAACAGGAGGAGGATGTGGAAGTCTATGTTCCAATCACTTGTTACTTACGTTTTTGTAGAGTTTAAAGTAATTCCAGATTTACTTATTGATAGGATTTATGGCTTGATTTAGTTTCATCAGAAAGCAACATGTTCTGTGTGAATGTTATTAATCCAAATAAGGTAATTTTGTCTTCATTTACAACCATCTGTTGAAAATGAATTTTTATGAGTTGTCTTCTCAAAAGAGAGAGAAAACAGATGTACATTTAACCTCAAACCACAGAATTGCTCAGCCTGCTCTAAAGCTTGATAAGATGTCATATTACACACATTAAAAATAGATCTGTTTACCTTGNACTTTTNTAGTTTAATATTTCANGGAGAACAAAAGCCTATAAATAAAGTGTTTAACATCCAAAGCTGATCCANCCTAAGTCATCCTGCTTTCTACATGCTTCTACCATCACAGAACCTTTATTTTTAACACTGTAAAGGAATTAAAATTGATTCAGTCTTACAGAAAATATCAGATTATTGTCCTCAGATGACAGTGAACAGACGGGTCCAGCAGAGATAAACAGAACTGGCAGAGAGACTCACTGCCCCCACCCCCAAGCCACTGCTTAGGGGGATCAGATAGGCCTGTTAAGACTTTTGGTCTNAAGACACCCAGCTACTTTCACACAAGCATAGCTGCAGTAAGAGATATTAGCTCTGCTCCCATTTAGGTGCAAAACATTGCAAGCCTTTTCCTTAAGACTGAATATAAAAGTCTCTTTCCAAGTAGAATAGTGATTTCTAGAGGCTAGGAAAGGGCAGGGGGATAGTGGGAAGTTGTATAATGAATATTAAACTACATAGAAAGAATAATGTCTTCCATAAAAAGGGGTGTTTTATTTTTACTTTATAAAGGATTATGAGAAAGGAATTGAGAGCATCTCAACACGAAGAAATGATAAATCTTTAAAGAGGTGAAAATGGTAATTACTCTTATTTATTACATAGTGTATTGAAAGACCATACTCCAACCCCGTAAATATGTGAGAAAAATTTTCAAACTAAAGCCTCTTTCCCTAAAATGTTACCTGAGTCTTTAAGCCCCACCCCCATCTCTCCGATGCTCTGTTCTATTCTCTGTAATGTGTGTGCATGCTCTCAGAGCAAGACCAGATATTATAGTGCCTTGCTTCCAAAATGCCTAGCAAATCCTTGGAGCCCACGAACTGTTCATCAGTAATGACAAGGAGAGTGAGTACATGTTGTCTGAAAGTTCCTTCTCTAACACTGAGCATATCTTGTTTTCAAGGCTTGGCCGGTGAACTTGTTAAGCTTGTAGACATCTCCTGTTTCATTTCTTTCATCTTCAGAATTCAACCTCTCAGTCGATGGTATGGATGAATTATCACTTGCTTATGGGGACAAGTGGGACAAAACAATGACTACTAAGAAGCATCTCTACAGGAATTCTACCAAGAAATCGCTATATGTCTTAGATATGAAAATCCCAATCAAGAACCACGTTGTTGTTTGCCAAACTATATCTGCATGTGTTGAAGAGCCACCTATACTTTTAATATCCTTCTAAAAGCATATATAATAGATGCCAAACATTAGAGGTGTCAAACACACTATTTTAGTTCATAAAAATTCCTTATGTAGCCAGGCGGTGGTGNCACATGCCTTTAATCTCAGCACTCAGAAGGCAGAGGTAAGCAGATCTCTGTGAGTTCGAGGCCAGCCTGGTCTACAAAGTAGTTCCAAGACAGCCAGGGCTGTTACACAGAGAAACCCTGTCTAAAAAAAAAAACAAAATTCTTTATGTAGAAATAGGCAAAACTTTTATTTCTGAGGAAAATACCAAGAGTTTAAGCAAGAGGAGTTACATAAACACTGATGGTTATTCATCAAGTTGAAAGAAAAGCCTCCAGTTCAGCTGGATACTGACTTTTTACTTAAAGGACATTGGGTTCTTGGGCTGTTTTTTACCACAGAGCTCTGCCTAGCCTCTCAGGCTCAAGCTCTTTATCTATCCATCAATATAGAAGGTATCCTCAGGGGATAGAGTTAGGCTAGGGTCACTGATATGAGGCATGTCTTTTAAACATAGATTGCAATCCTCTACAAATCTAAGCAACGCAAGAATCAAAATTACAAAGTATGTTCATAATTTCTACCTGCAAGTTCCTGAATGTTTGCTTTGCTTGAATAAATGGGAAAAGAATGATTATTTCACTCTTTGGAATGAGAAGAGAATAAGGTGAAAAGTGATTGTCACAAAAACTTCAGTTGCCCATCATATTCACAGCATACCTTCCCAACAGCAATGCACGTACATACAGCACAAGATTCAGACTGTTAAAAAGTCACTACTACATACAGGGTAATTATTCCTTCGGAATGGATTTATTACTTTCTATTTAGTACAATANCACTGAAAGGCACCTTGCTATGGCACCAGTAAGACATCACGATTTGTGGAAATGATACCTGTTGTAGGTGTTTAACTCATAAATGGCTTCTCCTTCGTTATCTGTATTTGTATTCACTGTAGATTTTCTGTGGCAAACTTTAAATTATAAATGGTTTTCCTTGTCACTCTGTTACAATGTGAAGCTATTTCTCTCTGCCCACATATATTCTCAAGTGCATAGTTTGGAAATGAAAACCTATTTATTATCATTCTAAGAGAAACTAACTCACAATGGCACCTCTGCTGCCAGGACATCTTCCAAAGGGAAATACAGATGATTTAGATCATTTGTTTTATCTCTAACATGATCACTCTCCATATATATATATATGTATATATATACTATATATAGTATATATATGTATATATATACTATATATAGTATATATATATGTATATATATACATAGTTTCAGGCATCTTTTCCTTCTGTTTCACTTCTTATTCTGATGCCTGAAATGTGTATATGGTTTGTTCATGTTGGTACAACAATGACCTCAAATTTAGGATGGAGTTGAAAGATTCACTTAATTAATATGTTTTAAAAATGAAGATTCTCTGTTCTGAATAGTTTTGTGTTGACTTGACACAAGCTAGAGTCATTTTGGGAAGGGGAACATCAGTTGAGAAAAATAATCCCACTCCATTGGCCTATGGGCAAGCCTGTGGTGCATTTTCTTGATTGATGAGTGATGGTGAGGGCCCAGCTCACCATAGTTGGTGCCACCCTTAGGCTAGGTGCTATAAGAAAGCAGGCTGACTAAGCCATTCAGGAAAAGCCAGTAAGCATCACACCTCCACAGTCTCTGCATCAGCTCCTGCCTCCAGGTTTCCACCCTGTTTGTGTTTCTGCCTTGGTTTCTCTCAATGAACTGTGGACCAGTCCGTGTAAGGCAAATAAACCTTTCCACCCCTGGCTGTTTTCAGTTCTGGTGTTTTAACAAGACAGTTGAAACCCAAACCAAAATATTCTCAAATCTTTCTTCCAAAAATGCCACCTACTAAATCCTGGGGTCTTATGTTATACGTTGTGGATGATGCTTTGACATCTTAGGAAACCATCATGCAGATACACATGGACCCACTCTTGAATCTCTGTGTAAGATGATTCAGCTGGAAGCTATCTTGGCACACTGGCTCTTTGGAGAGCTTTCAGTGTCTGCATCTTAACAATGAAGACCTTTGTTTCAATGTCCAATAATTCAAGTGCACCTGCTTTATTTAGGGCCTTATTTTGGTCTTCACTATCAATATTACAAGGCCCAAATTAAGATAAACAGATCCNAAAGGAGCAANTCTAAACATAACCTACTTACAGACAGCAGACGTTTTATTTTTGAAAACCTATTTACCTACTTCAGCTTCTCTTCCTGAAGAGTGTATTGCTTATAAAACTCACCTGGGACAATTTAATCTTCTAAGTATCTATGTAGATTTTCATGCCAGTTAGGATAATTATCAGCACAGTTTAAGCCTATTTCTTAATTATAGCTACAATGCTCTCTTAGAGAAAACCAGTCCCAAAGCTTTTAACAGGACTTTTCTGTAAATAGTAGGGAAGCTCTAATTTACAGGCTTCACATCAGTGGGGAGGGATTTTCTTCTAGAAACTAGTTTTATATAGTTCATAAAGAACATCCCCTGTGCTTCATCCTAATTCTATAGGTACTGACCTATATTTCTGAGGCTCAAATATTTGGATGTGCATCACCCTCTTCAGACACTGGCTTAGAAACAATACCTCTAACTCAAATACCTCTAAGCTCAAAAATGAAAAGGTATGAAGAAGTAACTTTGGACTCACACATGCAGTCTGGAGTGCCTCGTTTTATTTTTTGCTCAGAAAACACCTACGTAAGAGTCAAAGAGAGCTTGCAGAGATGTGCCTGGGCCATTCTTCACTTTTCTAAGCAAGATATAAAGAATAACACACAATCACACTGACATGGATTCACATGGGGGAAAGAGTGGGCTTCAGGATGTTTCAAAGAGGAGTTCAGATGAGTCAAGTTCAACAAAATGCCAGAATGCCCCTGAGCATAAGGCAAGTGTGCTCATAGATCTTCCCACCACAGACTGAGGGAGTTGTGCACAATTCATCATCATTCTTTTTATGAAATCAACAGACATTCATCTATGAACTTTCCCCTTTCATTTAGCAGTCTAAGTGTATGTCAAGAGAAATAAAATCACACAGCTCAACTGTCAAATACAATCTGTGAGGGAATAATCTGAATAATAGCANTCAACNTAATTAGCTCTTATGAGCACCCATNGGGTGCCTAGGAAGTGTCAAACAGGTGTGCACGATACANAGAAGACACTGTCCTGTGACAGAATGTCAAGTCCACAGACCCTGAACAGCTGTATGTATGTCATGGTTAATAGCTCAGACAACATGTAAAGAAAATGATTCTTTTTAAAAGGTCATTAAAGCTNGAAGGAATCTTAAGAACATACATCATTCCTACTTGACAAAGAAAGAACTTTGGCTCCAATATGGTGCAATGATCACAAAACAGGTCTGTCAAAAGTGATAAAAGCACACATCGATTTTTGTACAGCTTCTACCTCTTCTCACTGCTCTTAAGCAAATGAAAGCTTCTGGAATCATATAATCACTTTTTTCTTTCATATACACCTGTGCTTCTATACTTACTCTAATACAGGAGATCATGGAAAGGCTGTATTCTGAAGTAATGACATCTAATTTACTATTAGTTGGTTACTAACTGAAGCTACCTAGGCATTGAAAGGATGGAATAAAACANTGATCTCAGATCCTGAAGGGTAAGCTGTCCCCAGAGGNACTACAAATCAATGAGCCAAGACCAGCAGCATCTATGGTGAAATAGAGTCCATATGTTATCGTGAAGGCATGTGGTCCAAGGCTACCAGGTTGCCCTATTTTTCAAGAAAGCTCAAAGCCCGACCATTTAAATGAAATTTACTATTTCAATGATAGCAAGTAATTCAAAATGTTTAAACATTATTAAGAGCCAAATAACACACATTGCAGGCTGTGTTTAGCCTGTGAGTTTCTACTTTCCAATTTCTAAGTAGAACACATCTGGTCAAATAAAATAAAATGAATGAAACTAGATCAGAAGCAATGATATTTTTGTAAGGAAAAGTATTGTTTACTTTTAATATGAAATATATATTACTCAAATTTTCACAACTTAAAAATTGCATCTAAATTAATAAAAAAAATAGTAGTGTTTTCATTTTTTAAAATGTAGACAAAACGCACTGAGCTAAGTGCTCACAGGAATATAAGGATGAGTATAGGATCCTCTTCTTTAGCAGAAAGGCAAATCAGTAGAAATATGGGGAGCACAGGAAGAGTATGATGTATATCCTTCGAGGGTAGACATAAGGGTTCAAAGAGAAAGGAATTTATATTTGGACTAGAGCACAAAGTTTTCTGGAAGAGCAATGAATTGAGGGACAGTAGAGATAAGATTGTTTAAAAAAAAACTGCTGGTAAATATTCAGTGAGCCTTCCCTGGTTCAACCTAGGTTAATGATGTGCAGTAACAAATGAGGTACAAGAGACTTGCACTGCAAAAAAACACAAACTTGTATCTTAGTGTACAGTAACAGTATTGTCATATCAAACCAGAGTAGATCATTTCAAGCACTGAACTTCTTAAGAAAAGCAATCATGCAAGGAAAGAAGTAAAAGGCATCAAAATTGGATAATTGAATGTTAGTTTGTGGATGCCATCATCTTATATACAGAATATCTTAGACTCCACAAAAATACTCTAAGAATAAATGNTATGCCAACATCTGTTTTGTACCTAGAGCAGAGAATATCAACATGCAACAAGAAAATTGAACATGAATGATTATGGAAACCTAAAGCCTTTTTGTGTGGTTGTTTTGTTTTGTTTTGAGACAGAATTTCTTTGTGTAGCCCTGGCTTTTTTGGAATTNGTTCTGTAAAACAGGATGGCCTTGAACTCTAAGATTCTCCTGCCTGTGCAGGGTTTAAAGGCTTGTGCCATCATGCCGGCTGAAACCTAANGCTTTAACCTGAATGTGCTGGTAAAAACGAACTAGTTAGTGGTTGACACAATCTCTCTTTTTTAAGATTAATTTATTTATTTTATTAAAAGATTTTCTGTTTATTTTACATACCAACCACAGAACCCCCTCTCCTCCCTCCTCCCGCCCCCCAGCCTTGCCACTCAACCCAACTCCCCCATTCCCATCTCCTCCAATGCAAGGTTTCCCATGGAAAGTCCCCACAGCCTGGTACTTTCAGTTGAGGCAGGTCCAAGACCCTCCTCCCTGTGCCAAGGCTGCACCAGGCGGAGGACTACAGTTAATCTGTGGGTATAAGGACAAATATTTAGAATGTAGTTAGGGGTTGTGCTGGTTTAATGAGTGTTGGCTGCTGTAGGTTGTCTTCCAAAATCTATGACTTCATTATACCTAGGTATTTAGCTAGGTTTCCAGTATTAGGCATGATTTTCCTCTCCTTGAGTGGGTAGTGGATTAATTCCAGAGTATGTGTGCCACTATTGCACTCTTAGGATTATCCCACCATACTAGTTATTGTTGTGGTTCACAGGCCTCACAGCTTGTAAGTATGTTGGTTGCTTCCTTCCTTCGGAAGCTTGCACAGTGCCTTCTGACACCATTTAAACTAGTCTTCAGGGAGGAAGCTTTCAGGTCAATTCCAATTCAGGGGCCTCTGAGCCCTGTGTCTGAAGCACATGGTGTCTTCAGCAATATGGACTTTCCTTCCACCTCTAGGGGGCAACCAAGGGCAATAGCAATACCATTTTTTTGGAAGTGTCTTGGGGAATTCTGACCAAAATCTCAAAAGAGAGCTTCTCATATCTAGTTCTGGGAATTTTTTTTTAGGTAGACAGTTAATAGTATGATTCCTTAAAATCCTTACTGTTATTTTATCCTGTAATATCCTTTTGTATCTATCTCCCCCTCCCTAATTAGAACCCCATTCTTTTCCCATTTTCCCAATCAGATCCCATGTACTCTGCTATTCCCCTCTCTATTGCGCCCCCGTGCCCCAACAATAGTCCCTTTTTACTATCCTAGTTTCTGCAGTTACTCCAGGATACGTAATCATATCTAAAGACTTTGAGCTAGGATCCAAAACAAAAAAAAAGAGGACATTTTTCTTTATGAGTCTCGGTTACCCGACTCAATATGATCTTTTCTAGTTCCATCCATTTACCTACAAATGATTTCATTTTTCTTTACAGCTGAATAATATTCCATTATNTATCACAATGTTGTTATTCATTTGTCAAGTGAAGGGCATTTAGGTTGTTCGCATTTCCTAGCTATTGTGAATAGAACAATGAACACGGCTGAGCAAGTATCAGTAAAGTAGGAGGTACAATCCTTTGGACAAATGCCAAAGAGTAGTACAGCTGGGTTATGTGCTAGATTTATTTTTAGCTTTTTTGAGAATCTCCACACAGATTTACTTTGTCCCTGCCCCAGTTTGCAATCTCTCCAACAGAGAATGAAGATTCCTTTTCCCCCACATTCCTTCCTGCATTTGTGGCAGATTATTTTGTTGATTTTGCCATTCTGACTGGGGTAAGATGAAATCTCAAAGTTGTTTTGATTTGCTAGGGAAAAAAACAATTCTTGAGATATTTATTAGCCTTTTTTCATTCTTCATTTGAGAGCCCTTTGTTCAGATTCTAGGCCCATTTTTTCCAATGTTTCATTTAGGTTGTTTGTTTTGCCTTGTTTTTGTTTATTTGCTGAGTTCTTCATGTATTCTGGATGGTAATCTGTCAGCTATATAGCTGGCTATGATTATTNTGTGTTTCCTTTTCACCTGATTGTTTCTTTAGCTGTGCAGAACCTTTTTAGTTTCATGAAGTCCCACTTGTCAATTGTTAGCCTTAATTCTTGGGCAAATGGAGTCCTTTTCAGAAAAACTTTTTCTACAGCTAGTTGATGACAGGTACTGCCTGTGTTTTNGTCTNGCATTTCAGTGTTTCAGGTTTCATGTTTTGGTCTTTGGTCCATTTGTACATGTTAATTTTTGTGCATGGTGATAGATATGGATCTGATTTCATTCTTTTGCTCATAGACATCCAGTTTTCTCAGCATCGTTTGTTGAAGATGCTTCTTTTTTTCCAGCATATGTTTTTGTCATCTTTGTCAGATACTAAATGACTGGCTATATGTCCTTATGCTTGGATCTTTGATTTTGTTCCATTAGTCTACATGTCTATTTTTGTGCCAGGACCATGCTGTTTTTATTACTATATCTCTGTAATATGTAATTAAGATCTGAAATGTTAATCCCTCCAGCATTATTCATTTTGCTCAGGATTGTTTTGGCTATCTGATATCTTTAGTGGTTCTGTATGAATATTAGAATAGTTTTCTATTTCTATGAAGAATGAGGTTAGGACCTTGATTATGATTGCATTGAATCTGTAAAGAACTTTTGATAAAATGGTCATTTTCATAATATTTAATTCTACCAATCCATGAGAATATGATTTTTTTTTCATTTTCTAGTGTCATTCTCTATCTCTTTCTTAATAGGTTTAAGGTTTTCATTATAAAGGTTCTTCACTTCCTTGTTTAGGTTTATTCCTACTTTATATTCTTTGATGCTATTGTTAATGGGAGTGTATATAACCTTTTTTGTATGTCTGTTGTTGGTTTATAGAAAAGCTATTGATTTATGCAATGCAACTGATTCTATATTATTCCACATAGCCGAATTTGTCTATTTTCTTCTGAATACAAAAAGAAATCGTTGCAGGATTTTGAAGAGGAAAGTTAACATGGTAAGATTTAGGTCTTTGATCAGTCAAGTTGACCTTTGAAAGATGTACAGTAGAGATGGAAAGAAAATGTGGTGAAAAGAACCAGTTGGGAGGGAGTCTGGGCATTTCAGATCCTGGACTGTGCTTCAGTGACTATGCCACCCCTTCAAATAGTATGCTATACCTCCCACATGCTAATAAAAGAGCCCATGGCAACAACATACCAACAACATGACCAACCAGTTTAGTGATCCCTTTCACAGGAAGTGCCATGATGGCANTGCTCAAACTACATTTTCATACCAACTAGTATAAATGATGTGCCCATGAAGAGTCCCATATACCATGTGTCATGCCACATAACTGATAAGTACCAAGTTAAGAGATTGGCTTAACTTGACATTAACTTTAAGCAAACAATGATGGTTTGGCGGGGGTGGGGGTTGGTTCAGAGAAAATAGAAATGAAGCTGTTGCATCTCCTCCCAAGCCCTCTATAAACAACTTTTGGTTCCTTCTTCACTACTTTAAATAATATTGCATAAAATGTATAGCAGTTCATATCCCACTGCAGCCAGATTTTCTCTCTGCTCTTTCTTAGTGTGGTAATTACACTTTCCTCCAAGGAAGTATCAACAGTTTAATTTTTAAGTGGAAAATTAGGGAACCCTAATATAGCAAATGTCTGTTCCCCAAAGGATAATTATCATTCAACAGAATAATTTAACTTCAAATATAGTCGCTGAAATAATTACACAGATACTTCCGAGATTTAAAAAATATCATAAGACACAAATTAAGGACAATAAATTTCAAAGAAAGAAGAAATAAAAAATTCTTTCTTGAGTTAGATATGCTCCCCCTACTAATCAAGAGACAAAGANAGGGACCACCAAACCAATCCAAGAAGAAATTAGTGTTTCTAAGGCAAAAATGAAACAAGCTGTAAGGGACTGGGTTTTAGGTCAGAGGTAGAGAGAGCACTTGCCTGGCATCATTAAAGCCCTGAGTTCTACCTCTAGCACTTCAAAATTGAAANAATTAAACACATAAATAATAATCATACATTTCATATTATAAATCAAATGTAATCATGGTGATATTACTATTAAAAAGCAGAAGAAAACTATTAATTCAATGTAGGTGTCAAAACTATTAGAAAAATTAAAATTATTAAAAAACTAGAGTCAGAAGTAACTTTAAAATAAAAATGTATCATTAATAGATGTAATTTATCCTAAGAGTGATAGATAATTTCACATTAGAATATTTATCAACACACTTTATTACAGTGGCTTATTAAAGAAGAAAAATAGTCTATACCACAGTTTTATGTGAACTCAACAGATGCTAAAAGAAAGAAATCATTTTTAAAAATTAGCCCTGACTGGACTAAGTGGTTCATGCCTCTAATCCCAGCACTTGGGAGGCAGAGGCAGGCAGAGCTCTGTGAGTTCGAGGCCAGCCTGGTCTACTGGTCTACAAAGTGAGTTCGAGGATTGCNGAGGCTACACACAGAGAAACCCTGTCTTGAAAAACTTAAAAAAAAAATAGTCCTGTAAGCTGGAGAGATGGCTTGGTGGTTAAGAGAAATAGCTGCTCTTCCAGTAATCCTGGATTTAATTTCCAGCACCCACATGGCAGCTCACAATGTCTATAACTCTAATTCCAGAGGATTTGATGTCCTTTCCTGATTTGCATGGGCCCTAGACAAACACAGGGCATAGTCATACATGCAGGGAAAGTACCCATACATATAAAATAAGAATATATAAATCTTTTAAAAGAATATTAACCCTAGGGATTGAGACATTGCTCAGTGGTTAAGAGCACTAGCTGCCCTTCCATACAACCTGGTTTTGGTTCCCAGGACCCTCATAGCAGCTAATAACCATCTGTAATTCAGGNGATCCAATGCCCTCTTCTGGCCTCCATTGGCACTGCATACACATGGTGCACAGACATACCTGCACACAAAACATACATACACATAAAAAAATAAGTAAAATATATAAAAAAATTAACTCCTGATTATCTAGACATCTAGGAAAGTAAGAATAGAATGCAGTTCCTAAACCTAGTGAAGATATGTGCCAAAGTCATGTAACAGATATACAAGTAATGGTTCTTCCAATACATTCCCATTACATTTAGGAGTATACAAAGGCAGATACCACCAATGTGGTATTGAAGGTACTAGCCAAAACTTTAAACAGGAAGGCTTGAAGCAAGGAGTTTGTAGTTGGGGGTCAATAAAATGAGACACTACCTAAAAAGAAAGAAAGACAGATAGCCTTTTCTCATTCATCACACCCAAGCATAAGAAAGCATAGCCATGTGTCTAATTCAGAATCCCTATCCCTACCCCTTGGTGGAAAAATGAAAAGACCAAAGTTGTTGGTCTCTATCAAAGAAAGACTAAATACTGCCATTATTTGGATTCTTCTCCAAACAACACTTCCCTCCTCAGTACCAATATTCATGAGAACTAAGTTTAGCCAAGCATCTCGAAACAAGATCAACACTAAAAATATCAGTAACACAGTGCTTACATCAGCAAGAGCTTTCCAAGAAAAGAGAAAATAAACTCACTCAGTTCACAGTGGCAGCATTATTTAGCCTACAAGAACTTGTGGCCAATACACCTATGCCTATATTGAGCAAAGTCTTTAAGATCATAACATCTTGGGTAGCTAGGGGCACTAAGTAAAAATAATGTCTCCTGAAGTTTACATAAAATTATGGAACTTTGTTGAGATTATTGTAAAAGAATGTTTTATGTAACTAAAACTTATTCTAAAGCTCATATATTAAACAGAATAGATATGTCAACTTTGGGAAATATGTTGCTTTCTACCAAACATAAAACTATTTTAATTACAATGCATAGTATCAAAGTGTAATAGTCAAATAAATCTATGAACAAGGAAAGCAGCACAGAGTGTGACCAAGGAATGTAGAAGAGGAAGGCACAAGATGTGTACAGCACGTGAACAAGGAAGGTAAGTAAAGATGTAAATTATGTCAGCAAAAGTGACTTAAGGAAAACTGAATTTACTGTTTTACAACAAACAAAAATCTATTTCCGGTACACTGAATCTTTATATATAACAAACAAATCTTTAAGATTTTGAGAAAGTATATTTATGACATAAGAATTGACAAAGGCATTTTAAAACACCTGTGTTTTCTTTTTACTTATAAAATTTAAAATGTAGGTCAGAGAATAGTTAACTCTTCCATTATCTAACAAAGCAATGATGTACATAATATATAAAGAGCTTCAATTAATCAATGAAAAAATTAAGTCAATATAAAGCAACCAATATATAGAAACAAGTAATTCACAAAATAGTAACTTGGATACAATCGTAAAAAATGCTCAGCCTTTCTTTTCAGTGAAGAAATAAATACTGATTTTATTTATGATACATTTCTGTTATCACATAGACAAAACTTTTTACTTAATGAAATGTCAGGAATTTTTTTAAAAAAATACTCTTAGACACAGTCAAAAAATGAAAGTACTATAACTGTCTTGCTTGGGACACAGTCAGTATTTAGGTCAAGTGTAAATTTGCATTTTCTACTGATACTCCAGCAACCATAACCCCAAAAGCAGACCTCAGAGAGTGCTTACACATGCATATCCGCACAAAAAATGTATACTGAAGATACAATTGAAAAAAAGAATTCACACTGCAATGTACACCTGCACATGAAATANTAGACAGCTATTAGTTGAACCAAGTCTGATTGATACTTATACAAAGGAGGAACACAAAACAATGATATATGTAAAGAATGATTCTAAGTACCAAATACACATAGCATTTACACATGTACAGGCATTATGTTCATGCATAACTAATGTAGTAATATATGCTAAAAACATCTAAACGTGAAAGGGTGCTCACCAAGTTCCCAGCA
>LZPO01076335.1:2113-38809 GCA_001675575.1 Neotoma lepida
TGCATCAGTTTCTGTTCTTGGTCGTGTATGCTTAAAACTAAGAAAAAATGTTAGACAATCAAGAGTAAGGGTGGAAAAGGTAAACCAGAGTTGGAGAAGCCTGCGCACCACATAGGCCATGCATTCACTTAAATTACTTCATAGCATGCGACACAGACAAATGAAGAGACAGTGATCAGGTAGAATGGGCATAAAATATAAACAGACCAAGCACATCTGTTAATGAAGAGAAAACGGGCAGGGTGTGAAGTTCACTTAGGTCTATCAGCAGGAGAAAAGAGGTGTCAGGCAGAGAAGAATTAAAATATGTAAATAGCTATGTATTTGTATCTGCCCTTTAGACCAGGTTAGTTAACAAACAGCCTTTTTTTTTTAATCATCATTGACATGCTGATACAACAGACTATAATACGATTATAAAACTCTGGTGCTTTCTGGAGAATCGGATTCTTTCAGCATACAAGACTTTCTAGGGAGCTTCACTGTGGGCCAACGGAAACTGTCTCTTGGATTTGGCTCCCCTGCAAAGACTGTTCAGCTGTGGACTTACACCTTTATGGCCAAGAAAAACAAAAGCCCTCACCTCATTCCAGGTACTGTGCCCTCACTCTCCATTCTCACAGCCATCTCAGAAACTGATATTAGTGTTGCCCATCCTGGAAAGTTAAACGTAAAACATTTCATCTGTTTGCCCAGCATCCTACAGGTGGGAATGCATGGATCTGATACTTGAACTCACGCAGCCAGCAGTTCCTACGCACAGACCTTGGACCTAAAATACTATGTTCCTTGCCAATCACTTTCAAATCAACTGTTGCCCAAACATGATGTGCTTTGTATTAAATTATATGTTGTGAGTAAAGTACACTGGAATTCAGTTAGGAGAAAATTGAAATTAAAAAGATATCCAATACACAACTCCAATTATTAAATTATTAGGCTCAATATACAGAATATTGGCCTTTAAATCATCACTAAGTTTCTAATGCTTTGTCTCACTTCTTCTCTGTATGGTCAGTCACTAGTGACCCCTAGAGTCACATTTGGATTACATTGTTCTAGGTACAGTACCCATTAACCAGTGTAGCCCCAGCTCTGTAACAAGGTTCATCCTGGGGTCATGACCTTGACCAGCAGAGTTAATGTCCTGTTAGGACACTTTACAGATACAGGAAGCTTAAGCAGTTTATGGCTTCATGCCATGCCATGTCATGAGGAATGGAGTATGCAAACACTGATTTTGTAGAACTTTGTTTTCTGAGAACAACTTATAATCTTCCTTCCCCCCACTGGTCTTTTTATTCCTAATTACTAAGTTTTAATTAGCATAAAATAACTCAATTAATATTTTATCGTTTTCATCTTGTTTTTCTCGTGGCCTGAGATTTTGACACATTTCTTGAAAAACAAACAATCAAACACAAAAGACTAGTTAACTTCAAACAAGCTTATGATAGGCTATTTGTATCTATTATAGCAATTGCTTCCTGTTTGCTTGTGATTGGCTATTTGCACCTATTATAGCAAATGCTTCATGTTTTAAATCAGGTATAAACAGTATCATTGGAAACTACATGAGTCTGAAACAACAATGTGATACCTATCAGGAGGTTGGACTAGAGAAAAAATATTACAGACAAAGAAGTTAAAAATATACCACTCTGGCATATTGATTAAGTTAAAAGCACTTTAAAAAATGACATGTGCAAAAAGATCCATCTGCCCTTCATGCTGTTTCCTAAAAGCAGAAGATAAAATTCCCACATGAAGGATGCAGCATTGTTACTGTCAAGGACAGAAAACTGAGACANAAGGATTTTGTGCCAGTCTTAAACTCAGCTAGCTTTTTGGCTTTGTAGGCCACTCACTGACAGTTAACTGCCTAACCCAAGCTCCTTTACCTTGTTGCAGATTTATAATCTAGTACATTTTATTCAATACAGCATTTAAATACTCAACTCTTTTGGTTTCCATTTCCTTGTCTAGAATCTTTTGCCATGCAGTTTGTATTTGAACACATTTCCATGTGTTTCTTCTTTCAATCTTTGCTTTATCCACTTAATTCTCAAATCCTGAAGGACCTGAAGAGGACACAGATAGACTTTTGTCTTCCCTAACAGAGCAATAGTTTATTCAGGCAAGGTAGAGAGATGGAGAAAGGAAAGAGTTAAACTCAAAAGTGTTTGCCACTTTGCTTTATTAAAAAATTCAAATATTTTAATATCTTTGCTGTAAACTTAATGTTCTTGTTATTGTGACTCGGAGGCTTTTAGCAGTGCGTGACTGCTCACACAGTAAAAGCTGTCTTCATAATAAAATTCTGTAGAAATATCTTTAAATCAAGAGTGCCAACTTTCACGTTATTTCTAAAAAATACAATTAGTCATTATTTTCCTAACAATTCACAAATACGAGTCATGAATAATGGGAGAGTGCCATTTGTTGCATTCAGAGATCAAGAAATCAATCTCAAAGCCCTTCAAATGCTGAGAACTTTACTGGGTACAACTGGGGAGGAATGGAAGGTATTAAAAATGAATGTACAATTGAGTTCTACACAATAACATACAGCTTAGCGGCAAAACATGCACATGCAGCATCTACACATGCAGCATCCCTTCCCTTTCTGTACCTGGGCTCTGCTCTCAGCTCTGGACCAGCCAACTCCATAAGCCCAAGGAAAGCTGGCCAGTGAGGAAGGATACCTCGATTTCACCAAGGCTGCATTAGATGTCTCACTGCTAATGCTAGTGTCTTTCCAAAATCTTGTCTTCAAAGTTTTAACCAAGACTCTCATCATCCAAACAATGCCAGCTCTATCAGCCTGAGGCTTAAACTCAGTTTATGTCCCCTATGTTCTCTAGTTACAACAATCTCACCTTGTTTCCCCACACCATTAAAACAATGGTAAAGATTTACAATCTCTTGGAATAACAGATTGCAGAAGACCACTTCTCTGGGATGAGTTCAGGTGTTCTTCACTGGGTTTTCTTTCCAGGCTTTTAGCCTGGTGTCTTTGGCATACCTTTTACTATCTAGTACAGATTTCCTTTCTTATCGTCTATGTAGACACTCCCTCCTTCAAGTCAGACTGAGAAATCCTTTCCCCCTATAGGATGATGAGCCCGAAGAAGAGAAGAGACAATGAAAACACGTCTTACTGTGATGACACAGAACAAGACAGCTGCGTAGCATTTGATTTCACAGTATATAGATTTTCAGGTGGCTGTCATTTAAACAATAGAGAAAGATTTCTTCCAGAAGAGTTGGGGGACTAACTAGGATAGCCCAGGCTAAAATGTAGTAATAAATAAACTCATAAACTGGACTAAACATAGGAAAATAAAACTTACTTCTCTCTTCCTCAAAGCCAAACTGGAAACTCCCAGCCCTGTGGTAAATTGGGTATCTAGGTCCTTTCTATGTTATAGAAAGAGTGTTTCCTAAGACTGATCATGTAGGAGTGCAGGAGAAAGAAAAGACCTATGTGATTGGAAATAATCTGCATCTTTCTTATGAATCTAGAGTACATCTGCTTGCCATTAATAAGCTGTTCTTGGAAGAGCTGAGAAGATATTTCATAAGTCAGTTTTGGGACCTTATCTGGATCATAAAATCTCATCTATGGAAAGACTGGGAGTCTCCTTGAAGCTTCCTAACAAACTTCTGAATTCTTCCATCTAAGCTGGAAATGGGNTGAAGTTCTTCACGTGGCNTCCACTGAGTAGAAAGCTCCCATCTACTTTCAAGAAGACCAGAAAATATAATAAACTCCCTATGTGCTCAGAAAGGAGAAATGGGTTTTTTGAGAATCTATCCAATTTCTAACATAGATAAGAATCTAAAGACTTTATCACACATGCTGTTTCTTCCTGGTAGGTCAGCTAACCTAACTCATGTAATGTCTGGACAGAATAAGTGGTATGAGCATTTTCTGTTTTTCATCATCATGTTATTATGAATACTAGCCTATCATCCTCAGTATTATAACCAATACTTATCATGGAGGATGCACTTAGAAAGGTTATTTAGAATGTTTTGTTCCATGAAGAAAGTATTCCTATGAATACCACAGTGCTGTTCTCAATTAGTTGATTGTTTGGTATTGTTCATCAACTCATCTTTTCATCAACCAGGAACACAGNGAAGACCCATCTTTGGGAGAAGAGCATCATCTCAGCAAGAAAGGTGCTGTGACAACATGCATGTTGTCCCTCAGGTGACCCAGTTCTGGGTATAGGCCTTGAAGGTGGACTCTGGACCACTAGGGCAAGAGAAAGACAATNNATCTCTTAAGCAAACTGAAATGACTGATGCACTGACTGTAGAATAACTTTCCTGAATCTTGATTCTTCAGTTCTCTTTCAACTCCTTAGAACCTTTGCTAAANATTTTTGTTTAGCCCTCTCAAGTCAATGACATTTCATTGTCCCGCTAACATGACAACCCCTGGTACTTCACTGAGGAACACACCAAATTTCACTTTTACTAACACCTTTACTTTGCAAAGGCTGGTACGGTTAGACAAGATAAGCAAGAAGAAAGGAAGATCATTATAGAATTGTGTGAGTGAGTGTGTGTGTGTCTGTGTGTGTGTGTGTGTGTGTACCACTTGTTCCATAGCCAGAGGTTTGTTAACACTTAAAGTTCATTCACTTGACTGGGGAAGGAAATGACTAAGAAAAGATGGCTAATAATCCTCATTCTATAGGGAAAAGGATTTGGGAAAGCAACCATCCTTTGGGCAGTTGAGGTGTGCTTTTGGAAGATAACTGTGATGCTCCAAATTACATTAGCAATTTCTTCCATGCATTCTTCTTTCTTATATTCTCTAAAATTTTAACTCTGCTTCAGGTACCAAGATAGAAGCCTCATCCAGCCTCATCCCTCAGGCCTCCTGCAAATTTCATGACACTTACCTCCTTCCTCAATACATTTCAACGTCATAATAGCATTAGGGAAGTCTTGAGAACAAAAATCTGTGGTCACTTCACTACTGTATTCATCTTTTTGAGCAGCAAAATTAACAGCTTAATAAATACTTTGAAATGACTAAGAGTTTTCACCTGAAAAAAACAATTGCCTAAAACGAGACTGAGCAATAAGGTCCAAACTTACATGTATCACACAGTAAGAGATGAAAGGTCCAAGATGCACCTGAAGCACAGTGGAATTACATAGCTACACTCACTGTGCTAGTACATTACTTCTCAAAAGACAAAGCTACACATTTCTACAGTATAGTATTTACTTAAGTCTCAAAATGTATACAGGGGTGCTTATCTGGGTCTTTCTGTNCATAATTTATCCAAAGAATCTTAGTCATCCTTTTTTATCAGTAGTGGTAACTGAAAGTCTTCATTACACCAAGAATNGGCAAACACAGTTGTGCATAGATAGGAATATACAGGAACTTGCAGGTGTAGAACACAGCCAAACATTTTCATCTACATTCACAAACCTCACAAGAANATCTCACTTCTGTCTGTCTGTCTGGAGAAGTTANGTGTGGCAAATATGTCAGGATGAGCGATAATGAGTAAGTTCCACCTGAAGCAAACTCCTGTGGCACTTCTGAATATGAGACAGATACTAAAACACCAAGTGAGCAGCATGGTCAGATAGCTGCCATAAAAACCATCTAAACACAGTGTGGAAGAACTCAGGGAGCCTGCATTTTTTGAATGGATCAGATAAGAGATGATATTACAGACACACTGAAAGAAGCTTCGGGANAAAGAGGTTGCAAGGTGGAGTGAAGCAAAGTGAGGAATGGTTATCCAAGGCAGGGGCAGCAAAAATGCCAAGCTGATGGGACAAGGATTTCCTTCATCCCAGGGAGCTTTTGCTTGTTTTGTTGACTTGTTAGTTTTGGTCACTGGACTAGAAACTTGTGCATGCTAGAAAACACTCTNCTTTTTAGATATACTTTCAGCCCTTTTTTAAACATTTGTTTTTCTGAAATTGATGTGAATTCAGTCTGCAGTCCAGGTTTTTCTTGAATACACAATCCTCCTGCCTCAGTCTCCTCTGAATACTTGGGATTACAAGGCTGTAGCACCAACCGTAATTATTATTATTTTAAAAGGTTTTGATGATGATAATAATAATAATAATAATACTCATATCATATTGTTTCATTTACTTGGTCTTATTCAGATATTATTTACTTAGTGTCATGTAGACACATCTATTGTGTGTGTACATATGTGTGCACATGTTCATGTGTGTACATGTGTGTATGCATCTGTGTTTAGGTGTGCACTTATGTGTATGCATGTGCGTGTGTGCACACGTGTATATTTGTTTGTGTGCAGATGCTTTTAGCTTTGCTCTAAATCTAGTCATGTCTCTAATAACTGGCTTCTGAAACAGTAGTAGCATCTTTGACCTCACGGCCCATTTTCATCATCTCTGTTTTCATCATCTCATATTTTCTACCACACCGTTACTATCATTTTTGGTTTTGAACTAAGTGTAGCTTTAGGGATCCATGAGGTATGATCTCAAAACTTACTTTCAGTTTGCCCTTTGGATTTTGACTTTCTATCTACAATCCTTAGTCCACAGTCATCTTAACCTGTAATATGATGGACACACGATTGTGCTTTAAATATAAATAAATACAAAAAAGATAGCCTTTGTGATGTGTATATTGAGGACTACAATTCTTTTCTTGATTTAAATTAGTAAACATTTATTTTTATATAAGTGGATGTGACTTCCACACATAACCAAATCTTCCTATGCTTACCCTTTTATATTCAATACCTGGGATGAAAATGAACAACAATAAAAAGAAAACAACAAAAAAAAACATTCATTTGGAATTATAAGTACAAAGAGAACTATACTTCATAATTATTTCCCAGTTTATTCCCAATACCCCAATGTCTGGCAGTATGAATATGGATGCTTCGTGAATCCCTTCCTGATAAACCCTGATAGGGTTTGAAATTCATGCCAAGCCTGCCCTCTATCACAGCTGTGTTTTGTAGCATGTCCAAATGAAAGGAAATCAATGCCTGACTCATCCCTATGTGGCTTCCTTCACTACTTGAACTTAAATATTAATTAATCACGACGAAGAAGGTAGCTTATAATTATTGCAAAAACCTAGAAACATAGCAACCACTTAAAGAAATTCATTTTCTCCCACCAGCGCTCCTTCCCTCCAGCTCTATAGCAACCACCGCACCATCTGTTATCGTCCCCTTTTCTCTGTTGCCTCATCGCCTTGTCCTTTTCCAGGTTTCTGTGCCTTCATTCTTTGCCAGACATGTAACGTGAGGCCCTCACAAAGAAAACAAGCTCAGAGAAGAAGAAGATAAATCCTGTCATTTCATAAAGGTACTTGTTTCCCACACTTAGCTAAAAAAAAATTAATTTTCTCTCCGTACCCATGTCAGTGCTGTCTGTGCTAGTAGATAAGCTCCTTGGGAGCAGGGACTATGCTTTTCTTAATTGGGTACAGGCTTTTTTAAATTGTTTCATGCTGGACCAAAGTCTCAAGGGCCCTATAGGCACTCAATAAATATTAAACACCAGCGATGATGGTCTAATGACATTTATTAAGCATCTCCTTGCACACACTGCTATTCAAAGAAAAGTTCAACAGTCAGTGTCTTGGTTGCCAGAAGTGAGCATAAAAGAACACAGAGCACGGCTGCAGCATGGTGGCAAAGTGACAAAATTGATGAAATACTTTGTATTGTGTTCAGATATTTTACACAGTGCTCCTAAATTATTATTTATTATTATTCATATTATTTAATTGCCCTTCACTCATGCCAGGTATCATTGCTAAAGCTAACTCTAGCCTTATGATGGGTTTGAGGAATCAAGAGGATGCACCCTACATAAGAGACATCTCAAACTATGTGTGCACACTTACATTCCTAATTTTACAAATAANTTAATTCTTACAGTGATAAACCAAGAGTCACATGAAGGAGCAGATTATATGGAGTTGGTTTCTGAATGGTCCCAAGCAAACAATGAACAGAACTACAACTTGCTAAGAATGCTTTATAAAATAATTTATATTATCTGTAGCTGAGAAAGTTAATGAGATACCTGCTACCATCACCCCCCCACTGGAAGTAGCACCACCTTAAGCTACAACTGTCAAATAAAATAATTGATCATTTTTTTCAAAACAGAAAATATAGTGCTATTAGCTATCTAGGATGTCTTCAACACGCTGCATGAAAAAATTATTTTTACAGAATTTTAATCATAACACAACCAGAAGGCTAGTAACTAACAATTCATATCCCAGAGCAAGTGTTTCCTTTTGTAATATAATGATGATGACATATGTTTNTGCTTATGTGTCCACATGTAAGGTAAATGAGGACACTTATGTATTTCCAAAAGACTTTAATATGCTGACATATTTCTAGAAATTAACAAAAAGCATTCATTCACTCATTCAATAAATAAATATTTCATATTGAACCAGAACAAGTGCCATATTGTAAGATGAATTTCTAAACGGTCTTATTAATAAAAACATTGAGCCAGAAATAGGGGTGAAAATCTGACAGAGATCAGAGGAATAAGAACAGACACCAGCTAGCCTCACCTCACCAATGCTGCTGCTTCCAAAAAGAGAGCGACTTCCTCTCTACACAGGTTTTTATGCCTGTCCATTCTGCTAATTCATTTCCTCTCTCCACCAAGCTACATCACTTCCTGTCTGTCTGTACAGACCTCCAGAACTCTATGGTTGATGCTGGAATTAAAGGCNAGCNTCACCACACTTGGCTTGTTCCTTACTGTGACCTTGAACTCACAGAGAACCAGACAAATTAAGGGTGTGTGCTAATATTGCATGACTTCTGTTTACTATAGTGGCTGGCTATTTTTCCTCTGATCCTCAGATAAATTTTATTGGGGGACACAGATAAAATATCACCACACCATGTAATTTCCCTAGTACTGTTTATCAGAGTATAAAGATGCATTCATTGTGAAAGCGGCATCTGAGCATTGATCAGAGGAGAGTATGGTAGCCAATCACATGGACAGTCAACAGAACAATGCTCAAGGGTTAGAGAGTTGTCTGTAAAAGGGAAGCCTACCTGTCTTACTTAAAGAATTCACTGAAAGGAAGCAATGAGACCAGCGCAAAGCATACCAAACTAAAATCAAGAGTTTAGAAGACNTTAGCAACAAGAGTGGGTGGGACTGAATGAGGAGAGGAAATCCCCGAAAGGAAAGGGTATGTATGAGTTCTAAAGCCTATGCGCTCTTGTTCTGGATGCAAACCAGGACACCTTCATTGAAGGATGGATACTAGCTGTGTTTAAAATAATCACTCAGGCTCCTGGGTCAGAAAGACAAAATACGATGCGGGATACCATAGAGGTTGTGAAAAGTTTTCTAGGGCTATATGCATAGCTGACAGATGCTGTTGACGTGGACAAAAAGAAAAAAAAGGTAGGATCAGAGGAGGTGAGAGAAGTTGCAATTTTATGTATTATTTTGAAAGTGAAGATGACAGTATGAGAGAGAGAGACAGAGATAGTGGCAGAGATTGATTGTAAGCCATCAAAGATGATGCAAAGTCTAAGTANCTGGAAGAATCAATTGAATTGCCATTCACTGAAATGAGCAAGACAGAAAGGAACAGGCTTTGGTGAAATATGTCAGNTTTCTATTAGATATAATCAACCTGACANACTTATTATATAACGGAAGAGATGCTAGGAAATCAAGTGGGTAGTAGAGTCTANAATTCAGTGAAGAGANATGGGCTGCCAATAGCATATTTGATAGTTAAAGCTGTGTAACTAAGCAAATCACCTAAGGTGTGTGTGTCAGTGGAGCNTGCAGCAGCCAACATTAAGAACATCCAATGTTAAATAACAAACTGCTTAGACTCTCTGAGNCCCAGTTTCCNCAACTGGAAAAGACATTGGTCAAGATAATTTCTAAAAATTAAAACAAATTATAATTTGATCTGACTTTTCAAGAATTGATCATTTCCTATTAGAATAACACATTTCATTTTATGGTATTTTCTTTGAGGGAAATGTAAAAAACAAATGTTTTTTTTTTATATATATTTAATGTATATGAGTGTTTTGCTTGCATGCTTGTCTATGTGCCATATGCCTATAGGTGCCCCAAAAGGCCAGAAGAGGGCATCAGATTCCCTTGAGCTGGAGTTAAAGGTGATTGTGAGCTACCATATAGATGCCAGGAACTGAATGTAGGTCCCCTGCAAGAGCAACACAGCGCTCTAAAATGCTAATCAATCTCTCCAGCCCAAGCAGTTTTAGATAACGAAGGTAATAGGCAGCTTTCAGATAATACTTACTATTAAATATGGTTTTATCCACAGGAGGAGAAATCACTATAACATTTCAGAACCAGCAGTAACATCACAAAGGCCTGTGTTGGATCTGGAAGATTAGAGAAATTAACAGAAAAATTATAGCCAGAAAGTCACCCTGAATGGCTAAGACGTCTCTGTGGAATTTTGTCTTTATTTAAATCAGGCAAGTCTCCCCATAGAGTCCCCCTAATTAAACTCTGCTTTATGTAAGTGACTGATGAGAGATCCTGGGAATGAGCAATACAATTAGAATTCTTTCACTACATGTGTGGTTCTACAGGCAAGTGCATGTGCATCTAGAACTCCCTCATTTGCATATGCAGTCTCTCTTCAGGCGCCATAGTAACCAGCAGTGCACTTGTGAGTCACTCAAAGAAATCAAGTCTCATTGATAACCTCCATTTTTCAGGTTGATTCTTAGAGNTTATTTGGATAAAAACAATTACTTTCCAGAAACATCATGTGCTTCCCTCAGAACAATCATTTTGTCGTGTTTCTTTTGGCTGTGCTTTCTGAAGCCAAGGCTGGGGTGGCATTTATAGGAGAAGGTGTAAAGTGTGTGAGAGCACAGAGAGTGAGAGTGTTACATTGATGATCACGTCGGCCCTCTCAGGTACCTGATCCTTCTCTTTCTTCAGGCTGAACACAAACATGGTTTTCTCTCAACCCAATATTGCTTTAGTAGGAACAGACCAAAAACTACACCGAAATCAGTGCTATTATTGAGAAGTGGTACTGTATGCTCTGATGAATACAATACTGGAGAAAGAAAAAAAAATGGAGTATAAAAATTTTTACTTGGCCTCTTTGTGCCTGAATGAGCTCCTTAGTTCCTGGGCATTAGGGGCCCTATCTGACCCAAAAGATACTGGTAACTGAAATAAAGCAATAGCAAATCCCTCCTTACCAAACAGGCAGACAGCATAGCATTTCTTCACTGAATAAGATATTTCATTTGAAGCCCTATACTGAAGATATCTTTAAATCTGTCTTGAAAAGTTGGNGAGGGTCTCTATTTTTTTCTAACCCAGAGAATCCTATTCCAAAAAGGGCTCTAAGCCCCAAGAAGAGACATAAAACTCTGCAAGCCTTGATATCTTTGTCATTCAGTGCAAAGAATGGGAATCAGTTTCCTCTGCCTGAATCTCAGCGATAATGACAGCTCTCACTCAGTGTGTCACCAACTGTGGTGCAGCAACTATGCTAAGTTGTCTCCAAGACATCTTAGACAGCCTAGGCATCTGCTTCCTGGCATGTCCCTGCTTGTAGAATCCTCTCCNTCCCCAACATTCTACAGGTTTGGATTGTGTAATCAATATAATATGGAGGAAGTGATAGAATGCCACTTCTGTGGCTATAAATGATACCGTGTGCAGGTTCTTCTTTGGTTTGTCTCATCATTGAATCTAGAGGAATCTACAGTGGGCACAGTGCTATAGAAAGGCCTGGTTCGAAGGAACTCAAGGCTTTCTGCTACAGCCAGGTAGCTGTGTGAAGATAAGCCAAGTTTGTCATGAGCTAATCCAATTGCCCCAACCACAGAGATACAGATGGATACACATACACACACACACACACACACACACACACACACCACACACACACACACACACCACACACACACACATATATGCATGCATTGAGTCTCTTATTTAGATAATTAAGAGTTCATCACAGAAAGCTAAAATATCTTGAGTTATCTAACTTTTTATTTTTTTACCTCTACTTTTTGTTTATTTATATTAAATGACAATGGTTTATAAGAAGTGCATAACCCTCACCTATAATTTCCCTGAAGTAATCCACACCATGCAGGTGTCTATGTACTTGAAAGCCAGACAAAGTCCATAATGTCTCACCAAGTATGCAGTGCTAACATATAATTACAGATGGCTCTCTTCTAGCAGGGAGGCAGAGATACTGAAGACAACATAACAGAACTATGTGCATGAAAAATGCTTGCTCTGCGGGTTGGCAGAAGTCCATTGCTAGCTTATGATTTTATTAGCTCTGAGCCATAACACCTAGGAAAAAATTTCTGGTGGACAGTTTCCTAATCTGAGAAGAAGCTGTCAGAATAATATGAATATCTATAACTTGGAGAAAGGGGTCCCAGAAGTATTTGCTATTGGAAAAAAGCAGTGTATTTATAGGGATCTTAATGGCGTGGAGTTTAAAGCCAAAAAAGAAATTCTGCTCCTCTAAACCACAGGGCTCCCAGGAGACTGTCTATCTGGCTCCCGCTCCTCCTGGCATATTTTTGCGTCCATTTTCTCAGAATCAATTTTCCAAGGATATATCATTTATATCTTAAATTATTTCACCATTTTTCAGAGGAAACAGAAGCACACCAGTGTGCTCACAGGGAGGTAATACACATTATGTTGGACTAGAACTGGTCTCATCAACTGCACCAAATCACTTGGGCTTGGAGTATCTCACCGGAAAACATATTTGCTGGCATCCTGTGCAGATGAGGTTGTTCGTGGGATCTTGCATCCCCTGAACAATGTGGGCATTCTATCAGTAGGGTTATTTTTTAATGTTATCTGCCCCTGCCCCAATGGATATACCACTATAGAGATAATTAAACACTATCACACAAACAATATGTTTCCACAGATAACTAGCAAAACTCCTTATGGTTGTATGTTTAAATATCAAGGGGTTAAATAGAGTCTAATCAAAATAACTTAGTTAGGGTAACTGAATTCCTAAGGTACACCTCCCTCTGGCAAGTCCATTGAAAGATCAGAATAAACAAAATCAAAAGAACAAATTCATGATAACAGTGTGAGAATGAAGAATAAAAATAAATGAAATATTCTTCAAATCAAGTGATTCTTCCTGGCAGAAGCTTTTAATTAGGAGTCCATTGTAGAATTCTATGTGAAAAGCAGGTCAAGGGTTGGGACAGGATGGTNGGAGTCCATATTAATCAACTTTTGTTGTGACAACAATCATAGCCNAAATCCTCTTGACTTACAGCAATAGACATAAGCTTGCGTTTGTAACTGAAGGAAGGCTAGNTGTGCTTCACTTAGTGGACAGCCCTCACTTGCTCAGTGCTTTCTCATTCCAGGTCCTAGGCTAGATGAGCACACCCTTTCTCTGTACCAGGGACAAATCCTGAGACACNCTAGGTTAAGTGTTTTCAAAGCCTCTCCTTGAAAGAGGAATGAATGATCTGTTTTTCAAAGTCACATGATCAAGGCCCAAATCAGTAACATAGGAAGTATTCTCAAGGCTATCAGGAAGGTACTGCACATACTTGAATGAGAAAATCCACCACAGCCCTCCTTTCCGAGCATAGTTGTTCACTGGATTTGAAATAAAAATACTCTCACCCCATCCTTGGTGAAGGAGCCACAAGGTCGGATTTGTGTGTCAGATCTGAAACACAGTAACNTCAGGAGTTACACTTTTTAGGTCAAGCCTCAGGATGCCTTCATCCAAAGACTTCTAATCTTAGATGCTACCTATCTGAGACTATGTGAAATGGCCCACTCCCAAGACAGAAAGCAAAAGTTTCATTTCCTGTGGGTAACTCTGGCCCATTCTGTTTCATTTGAGTATCAGAGCAGCACTCCTATCCTGGCTTTTGTTTGTTTGTTTATTTGGTGTTTGATNTTGCTTTTCTTGTTCCTATGGTTTTGTTTTTCAAATTTGGTATTTATGATGGCTAATATTTTGTAAGATTAATTTGAGTTTTATAAGATTGTTATGGGGGGCATGCACGCATGTAAACACATTTGTGTGAGTATCTTTGGAGACTAGAACAGGGTATCTGGAGCTAGAATGACAGGTATTTGTGTACTCTCTAATGTGGATGCTGTGAACCAAATCCAGATCTCCCCCACGAGCAACAGGCCCTTTAACCATTGAAACATTTCTCCAGCCTTAATTTTGATTGTGAAGTTGACAGACTTTTGAATCACCGAGGAGACACACTCTGTGAAGGCAGGGCTTTTCCAAAGAGCTTTGACTGAAAAGGAAANANCNGGCCTGAATGTGGCCAACATCATCCCATGGGTTATAAGCCAAAATTGAGTAAAAGGAACAAAGTAAATGAAGAAGCAGGATTCATAACTTGCTCCTTCCAAACTGTGGTCACAATGTGCCCAGCTGCCTCACTCTCTGGAAGCCACACCTATAGTATATCTTACTGTCATGCCTTCCCCATCATGATGGACTACATCAACAAACTGTAAGCCAAAATCAATTCTTCCTGCCTTAACTTCCTTTTATCTGTATTTTGACACAGTAATGAAAAGTAACTAATCAGTGTCTCATGGCCATTTTTATACCCCAACAAGGAATAGACATGCTTTTAGTGCAAGTTGTGAGTACATTTGTTGATAACTTGGTTTTTCACTCTTGTTTATTTTTTTTCTATTTTATTCTACCTCCTCCATAGATATGGCTTTCAGCTTCTTGGGCTGATGAGGGAACATACTTTTATTTTAAGAGTCATCTTGGTCAGATGAAATCATAGATCAGATTAATCCAGTCAGAACAGAAATTTCTGTACATGGTTTTTATCCTCCTAATGCCCTTTCCCTGAGGTCATCTTTATGCCAATATTACTAGGCCTTTCTTACTCAAAGCAATTCTTGAATTTATCTTTGGTTTTCAAGGAAGCAGGAATGCATTATTAAACCCTGTGATTGCCAACATTTATGGATTGCCCCCCCCCCCACTGCTTCACTTCTTATTTTGAACATAAAATAATCTTATTTGTTCTTCCCTGGCTTACTATTTTATCCTTACAAAATATTCTTTCATATACTCATAACAATTAACTCAGCTATCATCCCTTTTCTTGCCATTTTGTCAAGAAAAGGTGTAGTTTATTAAATACTGCAAATATCCTTAAGTATTATAGGAATCAATTTAATCAACTGTTCACTTGCTATCTATTGTCATACCCTAAAGGTGATGGCCTATGCCTTAGGTTAGGGTGTTGGTTTGTTGCACTATAAACATCATTGCTCCGTTTCTGGCACCAAATTTTATATTGTTCAACCTTGCTCCAAAANCAAACAATGTCAAAGTCCCAGTGCTTCTGAGAATGCACATTTATATAATATTTCCCTATTTGCAGCTGCTCTGTTCTGGTCTGTTATTTCTAGAGTGTAAGCCAGGACGAAACCATTATCTGGGGCAGAGTAGTATAAGCAAAAGAAGATNAGCAAGTGGTAGAAGTACATTNCTAAGGCATCTTTCTACGCGTGCCATGTGTCTCCACAACGACTANGGNTTACCACCAAGTGCAGCATTATTGGGGTAGGAATAATCCTCAACCAGNCAGGGATAAAGCAGGAATGACTGTATGATAAATAATAATGCAACTTGCCATGCCAAGGTAGTAATTAATAATTGTTCCTGAAAAANGATGTCTCCTGCATTTTCATATCAACAGGCAGAGGTTTTTGCCCTTAGGACAAACCTACAAATCAAATTTACTTCTCAAAAAATAATTAGGAATTCTGNCTCAGGAAACATTCAAAGCAGGCCCTACTGCTGCAGAAGCAGGGCAGTGTCCTTCATAAAGTGTTTCAGCCAAAGGGAAACTACTAACATCAAGGTAACCTCCACACACACATCATGAAAAAACATTCATTAATTGGACAAGTAGAGGCAGGATCATGCCTCNTTAAGGCAGAAGATTTATTTGCTAAAAAAAGAAGGNAAGAAAGAAATAGACATGTCTCAACCTCTAGTTTTGCAGTAGTCAATAGTCCTTTCTGTTTTAAACATAAGCCTCCTATATTTGTTTCATCTACTTGGCCTCTAAAGGGAAGGCAGTTTTTGAATTTTTTGCCTTGTCAGAGATCTCCTAAAACTACCCCTTCCTTGCTTTTTCAGGGGCCAAAAACTGAAATCCTTGTTGCTTGGTAGATAAACAAAGGTTTTTCTCAAAGCTTAGGAAACATCCATGCCTACAAATTTGAACAAGTTGTAGATCCTCACAGAAAAACTGAGAAAATCTGAGAATGAAACTTAGAAACCAACATCCAGAGGTCATTATAGAGACAGGGTTAGTGCCAGAAGCATGTATGACTTAAATGTAACTGTACTTCTTAGCATGAGATGCTGTAATAGGAGGGAAGGTGAAGGACAGAAAGTAAAAAGGAAGGGAAGGGATGAAGGAAAGAGCATCAAGAAAGGTTTTGGAAATTATGGTTGGAAAAATAAAATAAATCAAAGGAACAAGGAGCAGAGTGTTTATGGATTATATATTAAAATATGGAAATTTAAATTAGTATGCAGGAAGATCAAATGAAAATATTCTTTCCTTTAGATTGTCAAGATAAAAGCAAAAGTGATAAAAATTCTGAGATTAAATAGAAACCCCAAAAAGTTGTAAAAAATTTTGTGTTGAACATTTAATCACCCACTGAGCAGGGAGATAGACTGAATATTTGTCGGAGTTCTATGGGGATGGTACCAGGCATTGATAATTGATTCAGGCCAATCAGAACAGGTGCCTCCTCGTACCCCATACTAAAAATCAATCCTTATTTGATGGTGACTCTGGAGGAGAAGGGCAGAGGGAGAGTGATAGGAACTGCTGAAGATTAAGACTAACTTAGTGAGTCTTTTTGTCCTCCCTAAGCACATTCTTCCTCATCTCCAGTGCAGGCAGTACCTTTGTCAGGTTTCTCATCTCCAATGAAGGCCATACCTCAGTCTTTGAAGAAAAGAAACTTTCTTTCTCCTGTGGCTACTCTTCCTAGTAGATTCTTCCAAATCCATTCAAATCTCACTGTTCTTGGATCACCCACCACCAATCTTTTACTCTTCAGCTTATCTGTACTCAAATCCCACAGAAAATACTTAGCGAAATGAGAATTAGGGAGCAGAAACTCCTAGAGTTTTTGCAAGAAAGTACTGATCCCTCTCTCTCTCTCTCTCTCTCTCTCTCTCTCTAGCAATTTCCTATTCCTATCACTGCACACTGGATTCTTGCCTCTCTTTCTTGCTCTATCGTTCTGGCTGTGTCTCTACCCTACTCCCAGTCACCCCCTACTCCCATCTCTGCCCATGTAGATTCTCAGTTTGTTGAAGAATCAAAAGATGAATTACAGATAAACCTAAGCTGAAACTTAGAAACAATAAGAATTTGCTGAGTTTTTTTTTTAGCTCAGAGTGTAAGACATGTTTTCCTCTGAGATACAGTGTCAATGGGTCAATTATCTCATGTTCGTAAAAACCAAAACAAAATAAACAATTAAAAACAAGTCCTCCCATCATGGAATCCAGCAGGCTTTTCTTGTACTTCAAGGTTTTTCTAACTTTGCTCTCACGGCAGAAGATAAANGATTACATATCTCAGAAAGAAGCTAGGATTTTATACAACAAACAAACAAATCCAAAAGACTCACATAAAGCCTGAGCACAACTTTATCTACTTATTTATTAACACACAAAATGATATTTCATTGTGACATCCACATTTGCAGATCTTGTCATTTCTTATNCCCATTATCCTCTTTGGCCTTTCCCCCACCCCGTTTTAAGCTGAATATAGTTCTCTTAATTGATCACTAGTGTAACTTGTAAACCTCATTAACGTCTCAGAAGTCTANTCCACTTCATACAAAATGGGAGTAGCTTCCCCTAACAAGCCCAATTGTTAGAAGACCGATAATGTATGAAAAATGCCTTGGTTTGGAAATCCTCCTCTTACAGTTATTATCTTGGAACTAGGTTTTCCTTGCAATTAGCATAGTTTAGAGGAAGATTCACAAAAGGAGGAAGTCTTCCTGTGCTGGCATCCTGGTCAACAGATATTTGTAAGCTGAGTGATGAGCCAATTTGTTGCCTTGATAAATTATTTTCAAATAATTTCACCTCCTCACTCCAGANANTGGTTCACAAGGTTACTAGCTCATCAAGATCCCTTGCTGTGTGACAGAAGCTGATTGGCTTCCAGCCATGACATCTTGAAGCAACATCCAGGCTGCCAGGGATCTTGCAAGGCTGAGTGGTGTGGCCCTTCTCAGACCCTTGCTTCCTCATACTTTTGACAACTCAAGGTAGCAGAGAATATGTCAGGTCAAATGACACCTGTGAGTTTGTGATCAACTCTGAAAAGAAATAAAGAAAAAGAAATTTCTCATTGCACAAGTTTCTCTCCCTTCNTTGCTCAAGTGCCCCCTGGAGCCATCTCAGATATTCATCAAAATGTCACATAAACCCTTTTATAATGCTCCTAAACCTGGGTTTCAACATAAAAGTTGAGTAAGATACATATCAGAATAGTTACTTACATGTTGATAAGTAAATGTACATTAATAAAATATCACTGAGAAAATAATGTATTGCAGTAATCTTAAATATAGAAAAGTTTTGTAAATAATTCCTACTTAGCTGCTTCATAAAATGTTGGGGAGAAAGTGCTTCCAATTTAATTTGTGGGAGAAACAGAATGTGGTGGTTTGAATAAGAATGTTCCCCAAGNCTCATAAATTTGAATGCTTGGACACCAGGGAGTGACACTTGGACACCAGGTAGTGACACTATTTGAAAGTTTTAGGAGGTGTGGCCTTGGAGGAAGTGTGTCACTGGGGCTAGGAATTGAGGATTTCAAAAGCCCAAGGCAGGCCCTGTGACTCTCTCTTCCCTGCTGCCTGTAGATTCTGATATAGAACTCTCAGCTCCTTCTCTAGCACCATGTCTGCCTGTGTGTCACCATGCTTCCAACCATGATGATAATGGACTAAACCTCTGAAACTGTAAGCCAGCCCCAATTAAATGTTTTATGAGTCCCCATGGTCATGGTGTCTCTTCACAGCAACAGAACATTAAGACATAGTCTGTGCATTTCTCATTTATCCTTTGTCACTCCCTCCACATGGGCCATCTTCTCTTTGACAGGACTCTACCGTGTACCCTCTTACACCAAGTTACACAGAACAAAGATGGATTCCAGACAGTTTCTTCATGCAAAGTTTGTCTCATTCAGCCTTGAGACTGCAAAAGATTGTTCTCCTATTCACGCCTGTCTTCAGCAAAGGCTCTAATCAGCTCTTATCCAACCCCCCTTCTTCCTCCGCCAGAGGGCCTCACATCCCATACAAGAGGAGGCCATCCTCAAGAAGTCTGCAGTATGGGATTCCAGGGAAGCTAGAGAGAGCGCTTGGGACATAGAGAGCTCAACCAACACCAGGCTGGATCCCCTGCACTAACATAACGGTGCCTAGATTCTTCCATCTAACGTTGATAATATGTAGCAAGTCCTTCCTGANAGAGTATGGGGATTGCTGAGAAGCAAACAAGTGATAGGATTTCTAGCTACGCCCCCATGACTGTGCATGCGCTGGCGAGACACTTAGTCATTCCTGGGGGCCTCACATCCTATGTAATCCGTGTGCTTTATGGTCACATAATTTGTGCGCAGTGTGATCTATGCGCATGCGTGGTGTAGCTAAGCAAGTGCGTAGGGGAGTCCATAAAAGGCGAATTCCACGAACCCTCCCATCTCTTCCTCCATAAGTCTTTCAGTAGGGCCTAAGCACATTCTTTTCTGTTTTTTTCTCCTAATAAACTCTTATAGTGGGTTTTGTTCTGCCTCATGATTTTTCTCACATGGTAAACAGTGCTGCTTAATAACTAACAACAAGGGCTGCCAATCATGCTTAGTCATAAAGGACAAGCTGCAATCAAAGGCTGCCCCCAGTCTGAAGGGCTTAATGACACCAGCCTTGTCCACAGACTGTACATGCAGTGGACTCCTCTGAACTCCTTTCTATGGAGATGCTGTCTTTGCTTAGTAACTATGTCATACCTTTATTAATTTTCTTCTTTATACTATTTGCTAATTGTACATAACTCTTCAAGAATTTTTATAGGTTGAATTTCACCCAACTGAAAAATCTCTTTAATTTCAGTTTCCCAAGGGGAAAAAACAAACAAACAAAAAACATGATCTGTTCATTTAGGTAAGAATGTGCTTGGTGAGCGGGGCTTATTCTTTCAAAAAGCACCTACCATGTCCTAGGCAGTAAGAATTCATAGAAAAGATCTCATTCACTGAGCTTGGACCTCTCAGTGGAAAGTGCATCCAATAGAACTCTAACTATCTGCCCTAGTCCAATAAGACAGCCAAAAATTCATGTGTCCATCGAATACTTGTCAGATAGTTGGCATGACTGAAGAATAAAATGTCTGATTTTACTTTAATTAATTTCAATGGTGTCTAGTGCATTATCCTCTAACAGTTATCAATACTCCTCACTATTCTCCAAAATTACAAAGTTACAAACTACCGTCTAATTTGCAAATAAAAATGAGGTCTCTATTTTTCTGCTTGTTATTTTCATTTATAATGTGAACAGCAAGGCAGTTTGGAAGAGAAGAGCTCCACTGCCAGAGGGGCAGAGCTTGCTGGTATAAGAGAGCCTGAGAGCCAACTGAAGAGCTGGACCAGGAGAGGTAGCGTCTGAGAGGCAGGAAGATGCGAGAATACTGACTGAACTTTCAGTGGTGCGGAGGGTCTGTCTGAAAGTAATTTAACCTTTGATAATTCACTGTGAGGAGCAGTAAAGAAGCATTATCTTCTAATGAATCCCCACACAGAAATGGATAAACTAGGTACCTTTTAACTAGATTGCAGATATATGGAAATGATTATTTGGAAAGCAAAGCAAATTAGGCAGCAACTGTGCCATCTCGACTCCCCACAGACACCTCTAGAAGGTGTCAGGCAACTGTCATTAGAGCCATATTACTTGTGTTCCTTTCCTCTTAATTATGTCACACCGGATGCTCGTAGTAAAACGTAAGAGACAACCCAGCGGGCAGAAGTTTTCCACTTATAGTGTGGATTCATTAATGACAAAAACCTGCACTCTGGTGCACTTCCTGCAAGCTGCTGAGTCACCTGACACTGAAGTTGTCTCAGTCTACCCTACTTCATGTGAAGACATAATTTGGAATCAGCACGGTTAAGTGCCACATCACTGACCATGAGCAACAAAACCCAAATAGACGCATTAAGTAGTGCAAACTCCCCCACAATTGTGTCTGGCATTAATAGGTCATGATGAAGCTTCCGGGACTAAGAAGCACTTCCGGGAATGTTAGCCAGGACATCTGATCAACAAATACAGGCAGAATTGTTGTGTGTTGAACACCTAAATGCATTGCAGCATAATTAGAGCTCTTCAGAGTTTAGGGAGCAGCCAGTCTCTCAATTCTTCCCGGATTTCATGTTTAATTTGCCTCAGGAGCCCGAGAGCTTCCTCCGAGCCTATTTAAAAAGAGGCAGCCATGCCCGCGGAGAAGTGTAAATATCCCTGCATGGTAGAGTAATGCTGCAACAAGCTGCTGAGATATTTACCACCTGGTTTAAGCTCAGTGCTTGAGGAAGAGCGTTCTGTGGGGAGATCATTTTACATCTCATAATCATCTAATAATATCTCTCTATTCCTAAACATGCTCTCAGTTCTGTTATTTCTAAACTTATATAATTTGGTGTTTTATGGCTGAACATTATAAACTTGTAATATTTTTTCATCTACACATTTTCCTGTAAGCACCATTTCAGTCCAGCCCAAATATCAGCCAACAGTGAAACTGATTAACAAACTGTTTCTCACTGATGCAATAGAATATTATACAATTATGAAAATGAAGCATTACTATACACTACATGATGAATGGCCCTAATGTAATGCATTCCAAAGAAATATAAAATTATATATATATGTATATATACACATATGTATAGTTCAAAACAAAGAAATTTTCAAAGCTGCTAGTTAGAATTATGATAACAATAAAATGAGGCACAAGATGCTGTTCCAAGTCCTCAGAGTTTTACATCTTGATCCAGATTTATATTGATGTGTCCAGCTTAGAATAATGGGAACCACTTTCTATTGGTGTTTGCAGTACATGGCTTGGTATCACACTAGATATGAAGTACTCACTGAAGCAAACCTGCTTTATACTTCCCTTTATTACCAAAACAAAAACTTAAAATTTCATATTCCTGTAGTCTTACTAAAGGTTAAGTTAAACTACATAAAAAGAGTTATTCTTCAATGTTTTATTAATTTTATTAATATCAAATATGGAATTAAACAAATCATAAACATGTTGCCTNGTGATTCATATACTAATTATAATTATTCATACATGGAACCAGAATCTAGATTTAAAATAAATCCAAACCAACTATGTATGCTCAACACTCAGAAGGACCACTGAGAGAGCTCCCCTTCTCCCATGTGGCTCCAGTGGTAATCCAATCAGTGGGCCATGCACAGTACTTAGAGTGTGCATTGCTTCTGCCTTTGCATTTGGGTGATTAAATCAATGTCTATATGAAAGGATGTTCAGAATCCTAGAGAGGTGAAATATAAAGTTAGCTTTGCTTTTTGTAGTGTAGTGCACATGCTTGGCTACCTTAGTAATATGGATCAATTCCCTCATCTACAATGCTTGAGACAGTGTTCCAGATGTCACATGTTTCCCAGCCTTTGCAATATTTGCACATACATAATTAGATACCTTTGAAAAAGGATCGGTGTCTTCACATCAGAGTCATCTATTTTTATATGCATCTTGTCAAACAGCCCCAAGGTATTTTCATACAATACTTTCAGTACAATTTAATTTTGATCATGACCCATTAAATGTCAAGTGTGAACGTCTCTGCTGAGGTACTGGAATATCATCACTCAAGAAGTTTCAGATTTTGGAGCACTTCAGATTTCAGATTGCCAGGGAAGAGAGATTCTCATGCAGACTTTAATTCCAATGAATGATTGAAAAATAATAACTGTCTGAAAAGAGAAACTAATCTTATGTTGACTCTTACCTGGACATTTAAATGAGCTCGACCATTTTGGTTTTATATGACAAACAATGAGTTTCAGTTACTTTTATTTGTTAACTTGCTGGTGGTGTTGTGAACTTCTGGACACTGCCATTTATTTCCTCGATAGAGGATTTAACAAATAACCTTTTCCAGGGGTGGTTCTGGGAAAACACTAGGGCTTTGAACACTGGATTTCATAAATGTTTCTTACTTTTGTTAGAGTTACAAGCACTGTATTTACCTCTTTCTGGATGTATTCCCACTGATTTTTATTCCTAATGCAATGACAATGTAAAGAAATAAAAACCATGAAAATTTCTCACCCAGAGATTAAATTAGGGGAAAAATAGATGAGATAAATATTAATAACTAAAGTCAAGGCAGACATCACAAGTGGCAAATGATTGAGTTTTGCTTTCACAATGCTAAAGCAAAGGTCAGCATTCCCCATGAACTTAAGATTCTCCATTTCCTTTAATTTGAGGAACTCGGGTTTTTTGAGTCTAGAACTTAATTTAAAATAAGATTCTTGACCCAAGCAATGTAATCAAACAAAATCAAAATAACAAAATCAAACCTGTGTTTTATGAAAATTATAAATAAAGTCAACTTCAATTGTTCTTTCTTTAACTGTAATTTTTATATTCTTGCCCTTAATTTCTTGATTTAGTTATTGTTCTTGCAATAGACCTCAAATCTAAACATGGAAGAGATAGAAAAAGAGGTTTCCGGGAGATACTAGATGGCTCAGAGAAACTCCCCCAGCTACTTACTGGTTTGAAAGATCAAGGAGGGGGAAGCAAGAGNTTTTTTCTCCTAATAAACTCTTATAGTGGGTTTTGTTCTGCCTCATGATTTTTCTCACATGGTAAACAGTGCTGCTTAATAACTAACAACAAGGGCTGCCAATCATGCTTAGTCATAAAGGACAAGCTGCAATCAAAGGCTGCCCCCAGTCTGAAGGGCTTAATGACACCAGCCTTGTCCACAGACTGTACATGCAGTGGACTCCTCTGAACTCCTTTCTATGGAGATGCTGTCTTTGCTTAGTAACTATGTCATACCTTTATTAATTTTCTTCTTTATACTATTTGCTAATTGTACATAACTCTTCAAGAATTTTTATAGGTTGAATTTCACCCAACTGAAAAATCTCTTTAATTTCAGTTTCCCAAGGGGAAAAAACAAACAAACAAAAAACATGATCTGTTCATTTAGGTAAGAATGTGCTTGGTGAGCGGGGCTTATTCTTTCAAAAAGCACCTACCATGTCCTAGGCAGTAAGAATTCATAGAAAAGATCTCATTCACTGAGCTTGGACCTCTCAGTGGAAAGTGCATCCAATAGAACTCTAACTATCTGCCCTAGTCCAATAAGACAGCCAAAAATTCATGTGTCCATCGAATACTTGTCAGATAGTTGGCATGACTGAAGAATAAAATGTCTGATTTTACTTTAATTAATTTCAATGGTGTCTAGTGCATTATCCTCTAACAGTTATCAATACTCCTCACTATTCTCCAAAATTACAAAGTTACAAACTACCGTCTAATTTGCAAATAAAAATGAGGTCTCTATTTTTCTGCTTGTTATTTTCATTTATAATGTGAACAGCAAGGCAGTTTGGAAGAGAAGAGCTCCACTGCCAGAGGGGCAGAGCTTGCTGGTATAAGAGAGCCTGAGAGCCAACTGAAGAGCTGGACCAGGAGAGGTAGCGTCTGAGAGGCAGGAAGATGCGAGAATACTGACTGAACTTTCAGTGGTGCGGAGGGTCTGTCTGAAAGTAATTTAACCTTTGATAATTCACTGTGAGGAGCAGTAAAGAAGCATTATCTTCTAATGAATCCCCACACAGAAATGGATAAACTAGGTACCTTTTAACTAGATTGCAGATATATGGAAATGATTATTTGGAAAGCAAAGCAAATTAGGCAGCAACTGTGCCATCTCGACTCCCCACAGACACCTCTAGAAGGTGTCAGGCAACTGTCATTAGAGCCATATTACTTGTGTTCCTTTCCTCTTAATTATGTCACACCGGATGCTCGTAGTAAAACGTAAGAGACAACCCAGCGGGCAGAAGTTTTCCACTTATAGTGTGGATTCATTAATGACAAAAACCTGCACTCTGGTGCACTTCCTGCAAGCTGCTGAGTCACCTGACACTGAAGTTGTCTCAGTCTACCCTACTTCATGTGAAGACATAATTTGGAATCAGCACGGTTAAGTGCCACATCACTGACCATGAGCAACAAAACCCAAATAGACGCATTAAGTAGTGCAAACTCCCCCACAATTGTGTCTGGCATTAATAGGTCATGATGAAGCTTCCGGGACTAAGAAGCACTTCCGGGAATGTTAGCCAGGACATCTGATCAACAAATACAGGCAGAATTGTTGTGTGTTGAACACCTAAATGCATTGCAGCATAATTAGAGCTCTTCAGAGTTTAGGGAGCAGCCAGTCTCTCAATTCTTCCCGGATTTCATGTTTAATTTGCCTCAGGAGCCCGAGAGCTTCCTCCGAGCCTATTTAAAAAGAGGCAGCCATGCCCGCGGAGAAGTGTAAATATCCCTGCATGGTAGAGTAATGCTGCAACAAGCTGCTGAGATATTTACCACCTGGTTTAAGCTCAGTGCTTGAGGAAGAGCGTTCTGTGGGGAGATCATTTTACATCTCATAATCATCTAATAATATCTCTCTATTCCTAAACATGCTCTCAGTTCTGTTATTTCTAAACTTATATAATTTGGTGTTTTATGGCTGAACATTATAAACTTGTAATATTTTTTCATCTACACATTTTCCTGTAAGCACCATTTCAGTCCAGCCCAAATATCAGCCAACAGTGAAACTGATTAACAAACTGTTTCTCACTGATGCAATAGAATATTATACAATTATGAAAATGAAGCATTACTATACACTACATGATGAATGGCCCTAATGTAATGCATTCCAAAGAAATATAAAATTATATATATATGTATATATACACATATGTATAGTTCAAAACAAAGAAATTTTCAAAGCTGCTAGTTAGAATTATGATAACAATAAAATGAGGCACAAGATGCTGTTCCAAGTCCTCAGAGTTTTACATCTTGATCCAGATTTATATTGATGTGTCCAGCTTAGAATAATGGGAACCACTTTCTATTGGTGTTTGCAGTACATGGCTTGGTATCACACTAGATATGAAGTACTCACTGAAGCAAACCTGCTTTATACTTCCCTTTATTACCAAAACAAAAACTTAAAATTTCATATTCCTGTAGTCTTACTAAAGGTTAAGTTAAACTACATAAAAAGAGTTATTCTTCAATGTTTTATTAATTTTATTAATATCAAATATGGAATTAAACAAATCATAAACATGTTGCCTNGTGATTCATATACTAATTATAATTATTCATACATGGAACCAGAATCTAGATTTAAAATAAATCCAAACCAACTATGTATGCTCAACACTCAGAAGGACCACTGAGAGAGCTCCCCTTCTCCCATGTGGCTCCAGTGGTAATCCAATCAGTGGGCCATGCACAGTACTTAGAGTGTGCATTGCTTCTGCCTTTGCATTTGGGTGATTAAATCAATGTCTATATGAAAGGATGTTCAGAATCCTAGAGAGGTGAAATATAAAGTTAGCTTTGCTTTTTGTAGTGTAGTGCACATGCTTGGCTACCTTAGTAATATGGATCAATTCCCTCATCTACAATGCTTGAGACAGTGTTCCAGATGTCACATGTTTCCCAGCCTTTGCAATATTTGCACATACATAATTAGATACCTTTGAAAAAGGATCGGTGTCTTCACATCAGAGTCATCTATTTTTATATGCATCTTGTCAAACAGCCCCAAGGTATTTTCATACAATACTTTCAGTACAATTTAATTTTGATCATGACCCATTAAATGTCAAGTGTGAACGTCTCTGCTGAGGTACTGGAATATCATCACTCAAGAAGTTTCAGATTTTGGAGCACTTCAGATTTCAGATTGCCAGGGAAGAGAGATTCTCATGCAGACTTTAATTCCAATGAATGATTGAAAAATAATAACTGTCTGAAAAGAGAAACTAATCTTATGTTGACTCTTACCTGGACATTTAAATGAGCTCGACCATTTTGGTTTTATATGACAAACAATGAGTTTCAGTTACTTTTATTTGTTAACTTGCTGGTGGTGTTGTGAACTTCTGGACACTGCCATTTATTTCCTCGATAGAGGATTTAACAAATAACCTTTTCCAGGGGTGGTTCTGGGAAAACACTAGGGCTTTGAACACTGGATTTCATAAATGTTTCTTACTTTTGTTAGAGTTACAAGCACTGTATTTACCTCTTTCTGGATGTATTCCCACTGATTTTTATTCCTAATGCAATGACAATGTAAAGAAATAAAAACCATGAAAATTTCTCACCCAGAGATTAAATTAGGGGAAAAATAGATGAGATAAATATTAATAACTAAAGTCAAGGCAGACATCACAAGTGGCAAATGATTGAGTTTTGCTTTCACAATGCTAAAGCAAAGGTCAGCATTCCCCATGAACTTAAGATTCTCCATTTCCTTTAATTTGAGGAACTCGGGTTTTTTGAGTCTAGAACTTAATTTAAAATAAGATTCTTGACCCAAGCAATGTAATCAAACAAAATCAAAATAACAAAATCAAACCTGTGTTTTATGAAAATTATAAATAAAGTCAACTTCAATTGTTCTTTCTTTAACTGTAATTTTTATATTCTTGCCCTTAATTTCTTGATTTAGTTATTGTTCTTGCAATAGACCTCAAATCTAAACATGGAAGAGATAGAAAAAGAGGTTTCCGGGAGATACTAGATGGCTCAGAGAAACTCCCCCAGCTACTTACTGGTTTGAAAGATCAAGGAGGGGGAAGCAAGAGCTGGAGCGAGAGCGAGAGCGAGAGCGAGAGCGAGAGCGAGAGCGAGAGCAGGATCCCGAGAGCCAGCTCTATGATCTCAGATGCGGAAGTGTAACCATCATCTTGTAGCAGTGCCCTCCCACTGCCTGCATGCTGTAATGGAACTGAAATGAGCTCTATAATGACATGGTAGAACCTCTGCTGTCCTTTGTGTGCTGCACCACTAAGTCCATTAAAGTTTACATTGCTTGCTTNAGGCTCAGAGCCCTGGATAGAGTATCACATAAGAGTGAAAGAACCAAGTGTTTGATGGTGGACAGAAAGGAAGAGCCTTGCTCTTTGANCATACATGCCAGCACTGTCTGCCACCAAATTAATTAATTCAGAAAGGTGAGAGACATNCTAACATTAACTTGAAAAGACATAATATGCGTTTGAAAGTAAAATGTGCCTTTTCAATAATTGCTTTGATTAATTTTTTTATTTCTCTTTCTTTCTTTTCTCGATCTGTTATTGGTCTGAGATCTATTGGACGGTAGAAGTAGCATCTCACCACTGAAGTTCCTAGTGCCTCCAGGAACATTTAAGTTTGTCCACATAAGAGAGCTAGTGAATGTCTGAGGTGTAAACAGATGAATGAAAGTAATCTCTAAACCAGTACAAATCAGGACCAACACCCACATAAGTTTGTCAAGCCATTAAAAAATAGTCCCATACTTGAATCTGAGCCAAAGCAGTATTTGATTTGGCCTTAGGAATCAATAAGAAAAAGACAAACATTTCAAAATATGAGCAAAGAAAATAGACAGAAACTTCACAAAAGAAAATAGAAATAATCAAACCACATGTGAAAATTAATTGTTATTAAAATATAAAATAAAACCATACATTGTTTAAAGTTTCTAGAATCTAGAGCCCATGTGAAAACACTATGTTTATGATGTCTCTCTACTTATCTAATACTCATTTTATTGACTATTAATGGAAGGTATCATTCCATTCTCAACCATGAATTATAGAAATTGAATCAATTATAATAGGTCGTATTTCCATCATGTTTTAGGAAAGTAAATATGTATATTTTTTTCTGGAATATCATTTGTCAAAATTGCTAAAATCATTGAAGAAACTTCACTCCTTCCACAACTACCTTCTCTATGAAATTTATGGTTAAAATATGCACAGATGTTCCTCAAGTTTTATAGACAGGATTTATATTTTAGTGTTCATGGCTAAAATTATAAATCAATTAATTTAAGAATTGAAAATATTGAGACTATACATTTTGTTAAATACACCCACAGAGTGGAATGCTATTATACATTATCACATGGTATTTTTCACAATATAATACTTTATAAAAGGTTTTGAATAAAAATTCCATCAGAATATAACTTTAATATACAATATTAGTGTTGTACAATAACATGCACATGGCCACATACTCAAAAGTTACTAGAAAATGTAAGAAATATTGAATGATGGCCTTTTACAAATAGGGAGACTTAAGCTACTGGTTATCTTCCAGTTTGTTGTCTGTATGTTTTCCATAATTTCAACAATAAGTCCTTGTTAAATAAAAATGAAAATTTTGCATCTTTACACTTCATCTCTCAAACACCACATCTCAAGTGAATTTACTTAATGTCTGCTAGCATCACATCCTTTTTCCTGCTGAAGTAGTGGCTTCTTCTGTCCTTCACAGAGAGAGGGTCCAAAAGTACTATTATTCCAAGACAATAAGCCAGCCAGGTTTGCATCTGTACCAATCCTGTCTCCGCCATTTTCCATGCCTGAGCTGTGTCTCGNACCATACACTGACTTTTCAAGTGACAACCACTTGCTTCACCTGGTCCCTATGGATTGGCAGCTGAACTGTGATGCTCTGANCCTCCCTCCATCACTAACACAGCCTCACCTTGCTGTTGACAAGAAGTACTCTCATCCATTTAGAGCCCCATGGAGGCTATCTGAAACCGTGCCTGAGACCAACTCTTGTGCACCTGACACATTTTTAAGGTTTCTCTGGCTCTGTCCCTTCTCAGGTTGTCCCATCCCCTGCCAGGCCAAAACAATGGGTGAAGATGTTTTAAAATGTTAAAAACTCCTAAAAGTCACAATTGCTACCATGAAATTGAAACTTGAATAAGAGAAGTTTTTCTCTCTGGGTAAGTTATCATTTGCTAAAGTCATGAGCCTTTTAAGGGTAGTGGAAGAACTCGAACTCAGGATTCAGCCCACCTGGGTTGGTATCTCAGCTCTGCTGCTTGCTATTTAAATACTCTGTTTTCAATTAATTTAATCAGGTGTCTCATTTTCCCATTCCTAATAATTAATCAGCATTTCTTCCTCAGTTAATGTGAAGATAAGAGGAATTATTACAACAAAGAGCTAGAACAGCACCTGGGATACACCGAGGACTACACATATGGCGCTTCTCTGGAGACAGTATTAAGCAACATGATTCCATGTGATTATCTTCTGAGGAACTGAGGAGCATAGGATCTCTTCACAACTTCAGGTATAGGATAAAACAGATAAGTGAGATTTTTGTGACACCCTGGATCCTTTGGATAATGTGGTCTGGAAGCAGCTTTCAGAGAGAGTAGACAGCTATCCAGGTGGTCTCCACAGTAAATGAGCATGTTTTCCTGATCTNCGACCCAATCTCAATGATGACAAAACAAATGTCTTCTCTGCAACTGCTCTTCCAATCCAGGATGTGGGAGAGAGGCAGAGATGGAGCTGTAGCTCAATGATGAGAAAGCATAGCATGTAAAATGATAAATCACTTCTGTTTATCTTTCAAGTATTGCTTCTTTAAAACAAAAAGCTATTATCAAGACTAATTCCTTCTTCCTCTGAGGTCCCCTTTCCCACTGCCTGTCCTATTACCTATGAGTGATTTGCTTCTCCATTGCTGCCTTTCATTAGCTCTGTCATCCTTTGATTCTGTTTGTTTTGCTCAGCACCCACTGCAACATCCTGGATAATTTGAAGAGCTGTCAAATAATGTGTGGTGCATGTTTCACCTGATGATATTAAATCAATCACAAAATTTTCCTAGCTTTGTCCTTTTCACGTTGTAAGCCATGATCTGCTGGAGAGGATTCATTAGAATGGTGACCATGATCACGAAAAACATATCTACTCATTCTGATATTATTTTTTTATAAATTATGCCACATTGCTTATTTTTTTTTAGCTAAGAAGAAAACTGCCTTGTGCACTAGTCTTGTCATAGTGGCAAGACACCAACAAGATAAAGTCCAATGAGGGGATGTTTTAGTTGTGCTTCATGGACTGAGAAGTTTCAGGATCAGAAGGGTATGGTAGGGCAGAGCATCTACCTCACCACAGCTGGGAAGCAGAGAGACAACAGCTGTACTACAGGTGGTTCCTTTCCATTTAATTACACCTGAACTCTTAGCCAATGGGATGCTGTTGTCCTCCATTCAGAGTGGTCTCACTCCCAGTTAACCCAGTCTGGAAAAATCTCACAGGCACATCCAGAGGTTGGACTTGCGTATCTCCTAGGTCTCCATCAGTCTAGTGAAGTTGATAACTAAAATTAATCATCAAAGTGTGTAAATACCATGTTTTCATTTTTCTCTGGGATAGAGACTTAAATGCATATTAAGTATGTGGAAGGGAGGGTATTTGTGGGAGGAAAGGCATCATTAGGAAAAATGGAGGCAAGGGAAGGTGATAGGATCTGAGTATAATGATGCGATATTGTAATAAAACTAATGAAATTAATTTTAAAAAGAAGGAAACACATTAACTCAGTAAATGATTAGAAAGGATCTTGATCTGAAGCCTCACAGTTATTCAGATCTTTCAAGACGGAATATTTTTTGTGGAAGATTTTGTAGTTGACCAGAGCTGGCCTCATATGCTTTCAGGTTCTGGTGTGTGTGTGTGTGTGTGTGTGTGTGTGTGTGTGTGTGTGATTACTACTCTCTCTGGACTGCTTAGGAACTTGATAGAATAATAAAACATCCCTCTAATTCATCTCAAGAAGCCTGTATCTTCTGCTCAGATTCCCTGGAATAGTTCCTCTTGGCCTCCGGGGATGCTCTGCCAAAGTGCTAACCTTGTACTGCCACACAAGCAAACACAACAAAGTCACTGATGCTACTTAAAGACACAGAGAGATGCCACACCTGGGCTTCACTTTTCCAGCCTCTACAATGGACTCAGTCACCCTGAGGTTCCAAAAAGGAGCCAGCAACATACACGTGGCATAAATAAGTAAAAACAAACAAACAAACAAATAAATGCCACTGGTCTCTTAATACACAAAGTTTCAGAGGTAGTTGTTGTGTAACAGTGGATACACAGAGCACAAGTTATATGTGAACAGCCAACTCCCTTGACTAAGAAACATTCATGCATGTGTGACATGTGATGTTCATGAGTGCTGCTGACCATATGAGCATAAGCAACAGCACTTCTGAAGCCCTAAAATGAAGGCTCATGCCAACTAAGATCAAATGCCCATTTATAAGGAATATCTTCATTTGAAGCAGACTCCAAAATANTAAGGACTTTACATAAATTCAGGTTTGTTTTGTTTTTTATTTTGTTTTTCAGCTTCATGCAAGATGTGTATTTCCAGAAGTGGTACAGAATTAATCACTTCTGGGAGTCTGAAGATGTAGGTCATGGTGCTTCTAACCTAGGAGGTGCTAGGGAAGGTCTCTAATCAGCACTGACTGAGTCATCATCTAGTTACAGTTTTTTCATTTATAAAATTTACTGCTGGGCGGTGGTGGCACACGCCTTTAATTCCAGCACTTGGGAGGCAGAGGCAGGCAGATCTCTGTGAGCTCAAGGTCAGCCTGGACTACAGAGTGAGTTCCAGAAACCCTGTGTCGAAAAAAAAAAATTACTGTATATTTTATTTAACTTTTTATAACAGACAGATATTCTAGACCTCAGTTCCTAACAATGTCTTTCAATCCCTAATACCTTTCTATAATCTTTACTGTATAGTAAAGAGTTTTGTTTCGTTTCGCTCTACACATTTTTTAAATTAACATATTGGCTTCTGATTTGAATATGTTTTTCCACACTTTTTTCTCAATCCTTGGCAAGGTAACAAAAATGCCAGCAGCTAGTACTACATACTTGCCAGCAAATGGCTTTGAAAATATTTTTCTTATAAAAGTTGTCTGTGATTCTCGGATTAAATCAACACCTCTTTTTCCTTTATTTAGAATATAGATGTTCAAGAATATGGAAAATGATATTAAAAGTAAAAAGCAGTTTTGTGCTGCTGATAATATGTTATAGCTGAAATACACTCACACCTACACATACACTAGGGAAAAGGTTTCACACACCATTCTTTAGAGCATTTTGAGTGGTGGCTTTACTTGTAACTTTTACTTCTCTTTCAATATGCAGATATTAAAAAGAAACTTTTCAACAAATTAAACAATTTACATTTGCAGATTGAAGTTGTAGCCCAGTGGGCGGGTCGCATGTATAAGGGTCAAAGTTTCATCCACAGTATCAGGAAAAAAGTAAAATCGCCCATTTGGACAAAGAGAAACAGGAGACTTGGCAGCTCCCAGACACACATGAGGTTGAGGACTTTCACTGCAAATGTGGGCTGCGATGATCACAGAAGATGGAAGTGAAGAATAGAAATGACCTGATTGGTCACAGTGCCTTATCTGAAGATGGTCTGGTCAGTTCCTAGCCACTAAGTGGACGAAGTCCAACTGCTGGTTACAAAATACACNGTTAATTTAAGCTTCTCTTTCATTTATCTACTAATTTCTGTTTGTTATATAGATATCAGGCAGGCTCAGCATATATTTAAACACATATAGTGATATACACACAAATACATATTATATAATCAGCTTTTTCACATATGTCTGTATTTGTGGCATGCATGTGCATATGTGTGTGCATGCAGTTGTGCATACACAAGTGTGCACATGCATATGTGGGGTCAGACACTGACTGCAGAATCATCTTTGGTCTCTATCCACTCTATATATTCAGGGCCATTCAGCTGAACCCAAAATATATTAATTAGGCTATTCTGGCCAATTAGCTTGCACCCAGCAAATCCCTACGTCCATATTACATGCACTAACATTAAAGGTGATCTACTATGCCCACTTGGCATTTACATGGGTGCTGAGGATCCAAATTCCAGTCTTCACACTTGTTTAGCAAGAACTTACCCACTGAGTCATTTCCCCACCCCAATAATTAACTTATTTTTCATAGGTTGAAAAGTGCACGTTTCTTTTCCTTTTGTTTGGTCTCCATAGGCTAATGAACAAGTTAGAAAGGACTTTTGCACAATTTCCCTCAATTTTTACAATAATCCCATGAATGAGTATCATCATCTTTGTTTGGAGATTTCTTAAATTTGCGTTGAACTTTATGGTANATGCAGGAGGATGTTTTGATACATGTGTGCATTGTGGAGAGAATAAATGGAGCAATTGAACACTCCTNTTTCCTCACTGCTGTCTTTGGACTTGGATGTTTTGATACTCTTACTTTGAGGCCTTTGTCATAAATTTTAACCTAATATTCTACTGCATAAATAAAATGATTGACATTCAGAAATACCCACCACAAAATGTGCAGAAGGTAATGCAAGTCTAACCCTAGACCACTGCTAACTCATTCCCACAGGTTTGCTCCTTCTCCCAGCAGCTACAGTTCCTTGCTATTTTCAATGCCTCTCTTGGTAGTCCCTTCTGAGATTGTCACTTTGTCCAAAGGGACATCTCAGTAGCATTGCTGTCCTTCTGTCTTAACTACAACCCAGGCCCACCCATGAGTCACANAGCTCCAGATTTCAGCTGTGTTTCATAGTAGAAAAGAGCACAATACAAAAGGCAGACTCCACTGCCTAAAAAAGGCCTCTGAAACTTCCAGAATTGGAGGTATACTACTTGCTGGATGAGAATTATGGACATACTCCCATTATTTTTGTGAAGCTTNATAGGCACTTTACTAGAAAACCCTAAATAATTGAGGAACACCTTGTTAATTCTATATTAAAGGAGCTATGAAAAAAATAACTTTAAGTATATATTATCTTATATTTTATTTAAGAGCAATAAGACATTTAAGTCAACTAGGGAGAAATAGCTACTTCAAATTCATGCTGTTTTGAATAAAACTATATCAATTTAACAAGAGTTCATTGCACAAAGAAATGCAGTTATTACATTGTTGCATGCATTATGGGAAAGTGTATGAAATTATGATTATGCAGGCCAGATTTCCATCTTTGTGTCAAGGGTTCTATGCCAATTTCNATCCTCATTTGATCAGTTTGGAGAGTNTTTTCTCTACTAACTATGCATTTCTATTTTCTCTGTAGACCATTAGCCCTATGACTCTTAAACCAGTCCAATTCATGCACAGACTGAATGGATTGAGTCCACAGCCCATAAAGCAAGCTCAAAACACCTGCAAGGACTCATTGCAATTGCCTTGGAAAGCTCCTGTCAATAGCAGANTGTNTGGNAGCTCTGAAACCAAGGCCTCTGNATTCCTTGTCTTCAACTGACATCTCAAATCAGCACAGTGCCTGATTTGACCTTCTCCTAGACTTTAAGTGGCANATCTCCCTAATTCCATCCAGTCCTGCATTGTCACATTTGAGTGGATGTTCCCACTCAAATTTCACTCAGTATTCACACCTCTCAACCTGAATGGTCAGCTTCCCATCCATACCCAGTCTCCCTCAAGGAACAGAGATATCTGTGGTTTAGGTTAGTATAATAGAGTAAACATTGAAGTTCTACAAGAAATTCTTCTGTAACAGGAGGGAGAGGAGCAAAGTCTGGGGTAGGAGTAAGNATTTAATCATGTTTCTCTAATAAAGAGTTTTATGTGGCTTTTACTGTTGATAACTATTTTATATATGTAGTATGAATAGTCCTGTGATGTGGAGAGGATTCACAATCTGTTTCTCAGATGAAAGCTTTAACTCTGAAGTTTAGGCAGTATCCCTAAAGACTTGAGAATANACAAGTAACATATCCAGACCTGATGAATATCTTTCCAATTTTCANTGTTTTAAGCTTCTTGACTAAGGGCATGTAAGACTANACTAAGGATGAGACAAAGCCCAGATGGTAAGATTTCTTCACCCNAGCTCCTTGCAAGGGCAAGCAAAGGAAGATAATGGTATAATTGCTGTTAGTCAAGGCCAGCCAGTGAGTGCGCTACTAAGAGTAAGTTTGATTTGCAAAGATCAGAAACAAAGATGGTGAGAAGCAGAGTTAAGCTAGATGGACCACATGGGAAGGGCTATACAGGTGGAGAATTGGACAAATGTAGATATGGAACAAGTCGAAATTATGGAAGTGTGACATCAGTGCATCAAGGAGCCACTAGAAATCAAGCTGAAGTAGTGGGTGACCACTTTAGACCTTCCCCATGTGTGGTGTTAAGATAATTTTTTGGGCTCTAGATACCCTTACAAGACCACAAAAACACATATTTATCGTGTGGACGTGGATGAACGTGTTTATCGTTCATTCCTACCTCTGTCTTTGAAGTTCCTCTGCCTTGTCTTTCTTTGTGATCATACTTGCACTGTTCTACCTGTCTCATTCTCTTCCCCATTTACCACTTCAC
>LZPO01076335.1:48508-72381 GCA_001675575.1 Neotoma lepida
TCCTTCTGGGAGGAATAAAACAATGAATACACTTTCTTCAAATCACATCATTTAGAATTATAAACCTCAAATAATGGAAACCTCTGGTCTTTAGAAATTTCTTCTGGGATTACTGCTTTCACTCTGTGAGACTTGTTATAGTCTTACGTTCTTTGGGAGTTCCTGTTTTCACTATACCTAGTTATCATTGGAACTCAACTTAGAAAGGGCAAACTAACAGTTAAGGTGTAGTCAGTACCCAACCACACAGCTGTTATTGTCCTGGTTTTCTACATAATTATCCCTGTGATTACTCTGTGCCAGGCACTCACAGCAAATATATGTGGCTCTTTCTGTGTGTGGTGTAATAAGTAAAGCCATCCCTTAGGGTTCATGACAGATTGCTTCCAGGACTTTTTTATATCAGTATCCATGAACATTCAAATCCCCAGGTATGTGCTCCTTAAATACTTCAAAGTATGCCTACATTGTTTACGAGAAGTAGCACAATGTAAATGCTACCCACAGAGGTGTTATTAGTACTATTGGGAGAATTAAAAACAAGAAAACTTTCTCATGATTTCAGTATGGATGCAAATTCTGAATTATTTTCTCAATTAATGTTATTGACTCCATTAATGCATAATTCATAGATACAGAAGGCAGAGTATAGTTTGCTTCTAAAAAGTATTTTAATACAATAAATCTGTAAGGGAGATAATATTCTTATCCTGGTTTTGCAATGAGGAAAATGCACAAAACTATTTTTTTCTAAGGTCACACAACTAACTACTGCTTCTTTGAAATCAGAAGTGCAGTATTGTGGTCTTTGACATTTAGATTGTAAAGGACTCAGAAATTTGTTTCTTTAATCTATATACCATCTAAGATATTAAGAGATTTATTTATTTGTTTGTTTGTTTATTTGTTTATTTAGCAGATGATTTCTTGCATATTTAAGACATGGAGTCTTACTATGTTGCCCAAGCTGGGCAATGTCCCAGCTTTCCAGCTGTTGTTCTGTCTAACTCTCTGGAGTATCAAGAACTCTAGGAAAACATCATTGTAATCCTCTCAATCTAGTTTTAATATAAGGAAAATTAATTATAGAAGTTAAGTAACTTATATAAAGTTCCATGGATAGTCAATGGCTCCGTCAGCTCTGCAAGCTCCTTAACTTTTCTCACTACTATATCAATAAAAAAATATTGAATATGATGAATTGTTTGCATTTATCCCAAAAACTTGATAGCTCTGATTCTAGGGCATGTAATTCCAAACAGAATTTCAAAGAGGAGCTAAATGAATATGATAAAATTCCAAGCCAGTAAAACACAGCACAAAACTCAAAGTATTTGAGGTCTGCAGAGATTCTTAACTGACAATTCAGGATCAAAAGTCAAGTAGATTTTCTGTGAGCTAGCAGGCTGACTCAGCAGGTAACCACTTACTAGAAGTACTAATTTTCCCCATCTTCAATTATCTTTACAATTTAGATGACAGAAGCCACTCAGGACCTATACTCATTAAGTGAAGAAGCCATTTTTCAAATCTTTAATTAGATTTTTATGTAATTATTTTATTTTGTGTGTACTGGTGGGGAGGATGCTAAAGTTGTGTATTGAGGTCAGGGGACAATTTGCTAGAGTTAGTTCTGTGTGGGTTTTGAACATTGAATTCATGGTAACAGGCTTAGTGGTAAGCATCTGCCTCTGAGTCATCTAGCTGGCCAGTGAAAACTACTTGATTTTGGATCCTGGACAATTAAGTTAAGAAGTTCTGTTGATACTGAGATTGTTTAGAATTGGCCAAGGTAGCACTTCTGGAACCCAGAAAACAGACTTCAGTTTATAAAAGTAAGAGGGCAAAATAAGGGGCTTGTCTTTAATTCATATGAGAAAGTCTGGTAACACAGCTTGAGTAAAATAGGAAAGGATCTGGTTGAGTATAGATCTGAGTCACCTTGAGATTTTACCATGGCTCCACAAATTATGTCTGGCTTTGGGAATATCTGACTCTAGAGTTCAAGATGGGCCATGCTCTGAACATAGAAGGGCACAACTTTGAGAAAAAGGAGACTGTGTAGAGAACCTGTTTTCAAGTCATGCTACAGCAAAGAGGAAGATGCAGTTATATAAGCTTTTGAGTGATGGTTGGGAACACTTATCTTCATGGTTTCATTCTCAGCTTGCCAAGACATTCTCCAAGTTGGCAAACTAAGATTGCTAGATAACTCCCAGTTTTTCTCTCATGAAAAAAACTGATATTATTTCATTATCCTCCAAAGCATCCATCATCCTGAGAACCACTTAACTGCTAGCTATGCATACATTATCTCACAGGGCTGTGTTTTCAAATTCTGTAACCAGATTAAATAAGGTCTGTGTCAATCACAAGGCTGCATTAGTTATAGTCCCACTCCTAAAAGTTACTGTGAAGATCTGTTATTATAATTCAACTAAAATCTTCAACTCCCTGACAATTCTATATAAACATCAGTGAAGCTAGGTGAACATAACAGCAAAGAAAAGCTAATTCTCACTATTAACAAATTATCTCAAATTAACAAAATATATCTCAATGACCAGGAGGAGTAACAACTTCATCAATAAATAACAAGTCTATATTCAAATCAATCAGTGGTTAGGAAAGGGAAGTGTTCCCTCAGAGAATGTGCTCATAACTCAAGGCTCCAAACTCAAGGCAGAAGAGAGTAAGTTTTCTCTTTTCCCAACCTTCTCTAAGATGGAAAAGGCCTGGTTATCAAGTATGGTATGTCTAAGATAGGTCACCCCATGAAAAATATAGCTATGGTTCTATTTCTATTCTCTGAAGTTTTAGTGTTACTCATCCCAGACATACAACACAAAATGCAGGTGCATGCCAGCCATGTTGTCACTCATGAGGCATGTGGAAACTTGGAGAGCACCTCTTACCCACACAGCATGACAATCTGAGTGCTCAGAAGTAATGAGACTCAACCTGATCCACTGTGTTTACTGGGAACAGAGACCAACTCGATGTGAGTGCAACTTGGATTAACATAATAAGTGTTGCGGGTTAATTAAATTCTTCCACATCACATGTAAGTATAATGTGTTAATAAAAAAGTAATCGCACCTCCATTGTTTCTGCAGGTTCAGCTTAATTACATGGCAGTTAGAACTCTCTCCCTCTTTATTCATACTCAGCAAGGACTCCCTTTACCATCTGCTGATATTTAATTAATGTACATTAAACGCCCTGCTCTATTATTAAATGTAATTTAACAACTTACTCTATGCTCTAAATTCAGGGCAACATGAATGGGAGCTGTAATGAAGGGAAACAGAATCTACTCCCCTTATTAAAATATTATATACACATTTATCTGCACATTACTCCATTCAATGCAGATTTGGAACAATATTTCTCACCTCTTAAGTGTGGAGTGATTCCTGGAAGATTCGTGATTTACTGAAAGCCAAGGAAGAATTTTGGTTAGTCGAATTAGCTGATAGAATGAAGCTCCCTGCTGAACCTTTTTCAAAAGCCTGGGATGTTGAAGAATTGATAAATGATTAGCAGGAAAACAGTATAGATTTTTTTTCTCATTTGCCATTTTCAAGAAATTCTTAGTACTTAAAAGTTATCATATATAAATCTCAAAGGTGAAGGAGGATGGTGACAGGATAGTAGGAACATGGTTCCCTTATTTCCAACTTAATTTGTATGGACTTAGCTTTACCAACTGATAATTCTTGAATCTGCAGATCTATGCATTTGTGAGTGAGGAGGCAGACTCAGGTGGGAACTGGCATGCCCACAGGTTCTATGCTAGTGAACTATCACTGTGACAAAATACCCAAGAAATCCAACTTAAAGAGAGGGAGGTTTGCTTTGGCTTGTAGACTGTTCCATTATCATTTAGCTCTGTGGTTTCTAGAGCTGGAGGGAGGCAGAAAATCAAAGCCAGAAGGCATCATAGAGAAAAGCCACTCACCCTGTGGTAGCCAAAGACGTGAAAGGGGTTGGGAAGAAGAATGCTTAATTATACAGCACATAGAGAACTACAAATTAGATCCCTGTAGCCTACTCAAACTAAACTCCACCTTCTGGCTTGTAGCACCTCCCACCAACCAGAGTCTTATGAATCCATTCATAGATGTACACCTTGATTACATTAGAGCCCTTGCTCGATACAGGTTTCCTTAAGGCTCCAGCTCTGAACAACCTTTCTGACACTGGAAACAAACCCCCGTCAATACACTTTGAGGGGGAATTTAAGATTCAAATCATAACAATTTCAGTGCTAGTTATAGAATGACCCAAACCAACTTTAAGCCAATGACCAAAGTAAGGTGGGGTAATGAAATTGCTTTGTTCCTCATTCTGGGTTCAAGAAATAAAGAAATAATGCATTATCTAAAGAGAAATTAAAAACAATTATAAAACCAATGAACAGTACTCTCCTTTATTGCTATGAAATAACAATTTCCATGATTAAATACTTCTCCCCAAGGGGTAGATTGTTTCTCTCAAANGTCCCAGGATAATTCATTGAACAATATCACATTTTATAACACCATGCCATTGAATTTCAATCCCTTCCTCCCCATCTATCCCTCTGTTTCTCCATAGATATAGATAGATAAATGAACATATATTTGTACATACATATGAGTTTAGTTGTCTCTATGTGATGTATTATATATATCACATATTATACATGTTATATATAATAAAAATGTTTGAATAGCATGTCTCTCTATAAATTTTAAACAACTGCAGTATATCTGAGATGACCCAAATAATGCAGATTCCTGAGTTTTTGAACACTCTAAGTGTGGTGAGCTATGAGATTAGAAGTTTGGAGAAGGGAGTGTCTCAGAAATTGTCCACTCTCAAATGTATTTCTCTTAAAATTGGGGGGAAAACAACAGCCAAACACCAACCTTGTCTGACTGCAACATCCATTTTGAACCAATACAGGGCAGAATGTGAATTATGAATTATGGATATTGCTCCAAAATTCCAGGCCTGGATATACAACCACACCTGATGTTTGATTGTCTAGAATAAAATAGGAAGAAAATCTACAAAATACTGGAGGCATCTTCCAGAGATTGCCCTGTGAGCCAGAGAATAACTTCTAAGGTTAGATTCAGGATGCCTTTGGGGAATGAACCCAGAGGCACTTTACCGCTCCATCATGCTAACATGAGGAAGCGGGTCTAGTGACCATTCCCTTTGCCCCCTGCATTCCTTATGCTTTTTCCCTGTGGCTGCTGTGTTGGAATGGGGTGTAGCACAGAGAGCAACATTGCATCTTCCAGGTGTGGAAAGACTGTTTCTATCCGTGTGTTTAACTCAGTTTGATAAACAGGTGGTGAGCTGTGAGTCTGAGACCAGCTTCAGGTGGAACAACCCAGTGCCCTCTTTATGTTGTTGAGCTCAGATTTCTGTTTCTGAATGACTTATTCATCACATTCCTTTTCCATCTAAACTACCCACATCAACTATGTTCTGTCTCTTGAAGTTTCTTTAAGCACAGAGCTGTGTGTGTGTGTGTCTGTGTGTGTGTGTGTGCGTGTGTGTGTGTGTGTGATTATGTGGCTTGAATATCTTTTGTCCAACATACTTAGGACTAGAAATGCTGTAGACTTTGCTTTGTGGTTATTAATAGAGTTTGATAATATTTNTNTGTACATCCTGGTATAGCTTGAGGATAGGATTCAAGACAAGACACAAAATTCTTTATGATTCATGTACTGTACATATATGTATATATATAGTCTGAAGATAACTTTTCACAATGTTTTGTGCAAGACAAGTTCCTTTTATTAGAACTTTTCTGAATGACAACATGTCCCCTTCAGAATTTTGGATTTTGGACCGTTTTCAGATACAGGATTTTGGATTTTAAAATTAGGGGCATTCAATCTCTCTCTCTCTCCCCTCTCTCTGTCTCTCTCTCTGTCATCATGTGTGTGTGTGTGTGTATGTGTGTGTGTGTATGTGTGTGTATTCAAGCATATTGTTGATTTAGAAGANTGTAATATAAAAGTCATAAAAGATGTGGCAGGGGAAATCATTAAATTAGGAATTAATTTGATAGTGAGTGCATTGGTGGGAATTTGGAGTGCAGATACTTCATTAATACATAGTCTAAAATTGAATTAAATCTCAGGTCAAGGAATATCCACTCCTATAAAGCAGATGTAAACTGAGAACTTGTGAATGGGTAGATATCATTCAAGCTAAAAATTCAGGAAAACAAATAAACTAACTAACAAAAACTTGTTTGGAATTTCTTGGGCCAAATATGTAGTCTTACTTGGATCTAGGAAACAAAGAGGACACTAAGAGGGACACATAGACCACCTTGGGGAGGGGAAACAGAGGAGATCTCCAGGAGTAAACTGGGGATGGGGGGGCAATAGAGGGGAGGGGATGGGGCATGAGCTGAGGGAGGGATGGAGTAGGAGAGCAATAAAAGAGATATCTTGATAGAGAGAGACATTATGGAGTAAGGGAGAAACCTATTGCTAGGGAAATTCTCAGAATCCACAAGGATGACCCTCAGCTTAGACTACTAGCAATAGTGGAGAGGGTGCCTGAGCTGGCTTACCCTGGTAATCAGATTGGTGAATACCCTAACTGTTGTCATAGAGTATTCATCCAGTAACTGATGGAAGCAGATGCAGAGATCCACGGCCAAGCACCAGGCCGAGCTCCAAGAGTCCAGTCCAAGAGAGGGAAGAGGTCAAGATCATGATAAGGAAGTCTACAGAAACAACTGAACCAAGCTCATAGGAACTCACAAACTTTAGACCAACAGCTGTGGACCAGACTAAGGGCCCCTGAGTATGGAAGACAGTTGTGTAGCTTGGTCTGTTTGAGGGGTCCCTGGCAGTGGGATCAGAATCTATCCCTGGTGTACCAGCTGGCTTTTTGAAGCCCATTCCCTATGGTGGGATGCCTTGCTCACCCTTGATGCAGCAAGGAGGTGCTTGGTCCTGCCTCAACTGAATGTACCAGGTTTTGCTGACTCCTCATGGGAGGCTTTACCCTGTTGGAGGAGGGGATGGGTGGGAGAAGGGAGATGTGGGGGGGGAGCTGTCTCTTATACACATCTAGATGTGTATAAGAGACAGGTGCTTGGTCCTGCCTCAACTGAATGTACCAGGTTTTGCTGACTCCTCATGGGAGGCTTTACCCTGTTGGAGGAGGGGATGGGTGGGAGAAGGGAAGGGAAGCTGGAGGGGAGGGAAGAGAGGGGGATCCTGTCTCTTATACACATCTAGATGTGTATAAGAGACAGGGCTATGGGTGAGCCCTGGAGTTGGCCTGGTCTTCAGTCTACTTCAATATTTCTCACTGTTTACACTGTCTTCAATGGTGGCAATGGCCCCTACAATATCTTATGTCAAAGGTCATTGCTTCTGTGGGAAGAGTCCTGGTATGCTGTCTCTTTTCAGTCCTACCCTTTACTCTTTGTGTCAATAAATATAAGTTAATATTTATTAACCTGAAATTATTTTACTAGAATCTCTGCTTTATGAGTATTATAGAAAAAGTTAATTGGCATTAAATTATATATGGTCAAAAGAAAAAATAGCAGTTATCTCCATTTCTACCTCTGATATCTTCTGCAAGCTTTGAATAGTGTCTTACTATCTACTTAGAAGAGGTTAAATGTTCACCTTCAGTTTTTCAGGGACTGTTTCTAGACCCTCTCCTTTCTCTCATCCTCAGCAAAACCAAAAGTCCTTTAGGATAAGTAATTTGAAATGCATGAATGCCTGAAAGTTCCAGTTGCCATTGCAGAAATGGTAAGAAGAAAATGTTCTCATCATTGTAGTTGAAGTATCCTGTCAATCATTGCTGACAAAAAGAGCTAGCAAAAGCCATCCATAGAACCAGCCCTCCCTCTCTGTCATTGCTGAGTGCTTGCTAGGAAATATCCAGGGAACTCTCAGTGCCTGACATAAGATTCATTCCCAGAAGCTGTAAAAATATATCAGTTGATGTTATCACTGTCATTCAGGGTTGGGTGTTGTTATTTTTAATTCAATTATTTTGTAGGATAGGCGAGAAATATATAAAAGGAGACAAACACCAAGGGAAGCATTATCCTGTCATTTATGATGGTAGATAACATCCCTGGTCTGGCCCACTTCGGTGTTTGATTTTGCAAGTGTGAAATGGAATGCATTAGCTTGTCTCTTTCCCAGGACCCATCATCAGATTCATCTTACAGACTGCACTGCATGGGGCTGTGTGGCCAGATGGATAGTAGACACCACTGATGTGATCCAGCTCCAAGATGTTCTCACTGTGATAAAGCAAGGGCATCCAGCTAATCTGGGTAGAGCCACTGTGCATTTCTCAAATCTAAAGAGAATGCCTCACTAACTCACTATTTCCTCTTGTTTTAGTATTGTTTTTTCTTGTTTTCTTATAGTTTTAATTTGAGGATGCAACATATGAATGCAGTACATTTTTGTTATATCTATATATAACATACATATATATATAACATGTATATATATTAACAAATTATATATGTATGTTGAGTTATTATATATGTGTATGTATGTATACATACACACACATATATATATATATATATATATATATATATATATATATATATATATCGTGTGGTGTCCTAATGTGTTGAACTACTATTGTCCTAATTATTTGTATTTGTTTAGGGCTGACAATTAGAATTGAGGCCTCAATCTTGAACAACAATAAAAGAACTGGTTCTCTCCCTTAGCAGACACTGGCTGCCCATAGTGCCTCTGAAAGTTTCCTTTGTCTAAGTTGGTTTGTTGACTGAAACTGTTTTTGTTTTTTTTTTCTTATTTTCTTGGAACTTTAAAGCATAACCCAGAGAAGGAAGGAAAATCATTATACATCGTAATCCTGTAAACATGCAGTATATTCTGTGCATTTATNTAGATGTAATTATAATAAGTATTTTACAGAGCAATTCTGGACCATATTGTGATTATCTTCTATTTTGTTCTTATTCATTTTCTGGTTCTTTTATTTTCCACTGTTTTCTTAATCATTTGGAGTTTTTTGGGTTTGTTTGTTTGTTTGTTCCTTTGTTTGCTTTAAGTATAGCATAAGGGAATGGAAAGATGGCTCAGTGATTAAAAGCATTTGTTGCTCTTGCAGAGGACCTGAGTTCAGATCCCAGCACCCACATGGTAGCTCACAACCATATACAACTCCATTTCCAGGGGATCCAACACCTGCTTCTGACCTCTGTGGACGTAGGGCACCCTTGACATACGCATACATGCATATGGGCAAAATATTCATACACATAAAATTTTTAAGTCTATAAAAATTTAAATATATAACATGACTGACTTTTGAGTGCCCTTTCTCAGTTTGTGACCATCAGTTTATGTCATATGAGCAAATTTTATTACTTGATACAAAAATCTATTTTATAATCAAGATCCATCATTTTTTCTATAATGAAAATGAAGATAGGCATCATTTTAGATAGTTTTCTGGTGACTCTGGTTAAATATCCATTGTATCCAAAAGTATGGGACATAAATCAAGAATAAAACCTTTATACAAAGTACTAGTTTGTTAATACAAAGCCACTGTGTGAGATTCTAGTGAATTTGTGCCAAGAAAGAAAATAAATGGGAGAGACAGCCCAGAGCACACAGCCTGTATTGAAGTCACCTTGAATTCAGGGTACAGAAGTGTGAGGACACAGGGTCCCAGTTGCATATGCCTCATGACTCCAACATACATTTCTCTTCTCATCCAGCAGTAAGTCTCAGGTTCTTCTAATTGGATTTCCTTAGATGGACATCAGAGACCTCATTTGGAAATCAGTGAGTTTACTTTATATTTTTACCTAAATGTTATAAGCATATCTATCTCTTCACTGCACCAAAAAGATGGTAACAATGACTAGTGCAACTATTCTCCACAGGATGAGCAACAAACACTGGGTCCATCAGCCAAGTTCTGAATAAGGGTGAAGGGCATTGCGGTCAAGGTCCACAACTATTTCTCAATAGTTTTGCTGGGGAATACTGTTCTTTGGCATGCTGTCATGAGTGAAATGGCCTCATAAAGAGGTGTGTTCCATGCTTTATTAATGAAACAGCTTTAATTACCTTGGGATGAAGGCAAAAGCAGATCTGTTCTTTAAAAATACAATTTCCAAGCCATTGGCAACTTTAGAGGTAACTAACCCTTTCATTTTCTGTGATGTACTTACTCTACTGTGGAGACCAAATCAGGTCAAAAATAAAACTCAAGTTCAGTTTGGCTGATAGTTAACTTCACTTTGTTTTTACTTAATTTTGATTTTATTTTGTATTAATTTATTGTATCTGATAGCTCAGCTGTAATATGGGATTTATTTAAGGGTAATACTATTATAATTAAAGCTATCTCTGGGACACCAGAATAAATCATGTCATTCTCCACAGACTGTTTTTGTTGCTTTGCCTCTTTCTACACCCTAAGGGTAATCAGGAGAACCAGACTTCAGCAAATGACACACCCTGGGTATGAGCAAGACCCCCCCGCCAGTCATTGCTCTGCACAGGCAGACATAGTAACTCAGGAAAAGATTATGTCTGAGATCTTTTTGTCATCTACCATTGGCATAATAATTCCTGGCCAGAGCAATTATTTGCATCAAGGTAATTGTCTGGAGGATTTATTAATTGCACTGGCTAATGGCTAATTATCAGATCACACCCAGATGTTTTCGCCTTTCTCTTTCTTCCCCAATGGTACATACAATACTGCAACAAAATTTCCATTTAATATACTAATAGATTGGCCTTATCTTGTGCTTCACTGGGAATTTGTTTAACCAAGACTTCACTGATATGAGCAGTTGTTTAAATTGAAAAACTCCATTGCCGTCCCCAGCAACCTTGATACCAGTCTTATCTGGGAGTGAAAGTGACAAGAACATGTCTTTTTGTTGAGACATTTTCTGATCAGTTAAGCTACATAGAGGTGTTATTTTATATCTAGGGTTAGAAATAAAGAAAATCTTTTGCTCTTTCTTGGGTCTACCTAGTCATTTACACAAGCCTGGTATGCATGTGTTGACTCTGTCAGGACCTGAGAGGGGGCTCTATTATCAGGAACGTCCTTGTGTTTGTGTGGGAAAATGTGTGAACTTTTGATACCTAGGCTTAAAATGAGAAGGAATAATGGAACTAGATCAGCAAAACTTTTTACAGGAGCATCTTCAACATATTTTTGGGAGGCCATAGTTAAGTATTAACATAGTGAAATGATATATTTCGAACAGCTAAGCGCTCAAATAAACAGAAATGGTAAGCATCAGCTTTCTTAGGAGAGAGAAAGCATTTTAGACCAAAGCACACCACAAGGCTGATTATTTTCTCCTAAGCATGAGATAATTACTTGAGTTTAAGATAAAGCCTGAGAGGTCACAACACAACACAATGCTGAAAGTTCATTTCTCACATAACGTTTTTCAGTTTGTGAAAACTTAGAAATGTGAGGACCCAGAGCACAGAGAGAGGGAAAGATAATGGTGCATGTGGATACTCATGCAACAGTGTGTCTGTGCTCGCTGTGGCAGGAGGGAATTAGAAGAGAGTAAGGATACAGTTAGATACGAAGGATAAAGCAATCTGATTCCTCCATCTTGGACCATATGAAGTTGCTGAGAAACACTGCTCAGAGTTGTACACCTGGGGCTTCAGGTGATACTCCTCATCTGCCCCAGAAGCCTGTTTTACAGATGGGCTTGGAAGGAATAATTAATAGAGTAGGAAAAATAAAGAACCAGGAAGTTATTGTACTATTACGTTTTTGTGTCTCTTAAATAGTCCCTAAGCCTTAGAGAGATTTAAAAACATTTCATCTCTTTGACTGGACAAAGTATAGGGAAATCACAAATGATTTTTTCTATATTTACCTACTCAGACACTGGGCTGGTATAAATAAATTCATTACTATGAGGCACATTGAGAGATCTTTAATCTAGCTTGATATATAATAGACAGATGGATAGATATAAATATACACATATAAAATCCATGTGTATATGTATGCATAAAAATATCAATGCTTGATAATACTACTTTTAGAAGGCAAAGCTGGCCCCAAAGAGTTGGCTGTCTATTGATTTCTGTGTAGGTGAACTGAATTGATCTTGGAAGAAGACAGCCTCGTCACTGAACTTCAGTGAATGAGGAACAACTTTGAGATTCTCTCTCCCTAACTGCTCCCTCCAAGTCTTTGGCCAACAAGGCACTCAGAAGCACCAGCTGCAAGAGCATGGGGTATTTAAGAACCTGGAAAGAAAATGCCTGTGGATGAACCAGAGGACTCTCTCATGGTGGGCTGAGTCTCTCATGAGGACTGGAACTCTCAGACTTTTAAATCTTTGTCTTTGCTAAATTCCCTTCTTTTCACCTGCTGGGGTTCCATTCATAACCTGTGAGCATACTATTATCTTTCTACTATACTGAGAAATGCATACATTCCTTTGGGGAGGGGTGGGTATTAAAAAAGAAAATCCTGCTTCAGATGTGGAGAACAAGGGTGTGTAAATTGTACACCTCTCCAGGGCGAGCCCTCAAGCAGATGGGAAGTGACGCTCATTGCTGGAGAATCTCACAGTCTTAGCAGCAGGGAGAAACNGGGAGCAGGTGCATGGATCCAGCACACACTTCTCACTTCACCTCCACTCTCTTCAGCCCTTAGAGTAATCTCAACAGGTAAGTGTGTCACTCACTTTTTAGACTACCAAACTGAGGTTTCAAGGTTATTTTTTCAAGGTTACCTCATTCATCTAATGGGAGAATTTTGGTAACTGGTCTTATAAACTTTTGAATAACTTCCCAGGGCCTCTCAAGTGTTGAGTTTGATGGAGGAGAACTCATTTCAATCTATATCATTTGATGATAGCTCTTGAGTAATACTGGTACACCCACTCAGTGTAAGAATATCAGATGAGAATTATGATTTGTACAGAGCCACATAAGCTAGAATCCTGCTAAAGAGACAAGAGGAACAGATGCAGAGAAAACTTACAGTAAACAAACACATAGTCAACATGTACAAACACACACACACACACACACACACACACACACACACACACATTGGAGGGACAAGAAAGAAATTAACTGATAAGGTGCTCAAGAAACTATAAAGACTTAGTTATGCCTTGAGTAATAACTATTCAGTTCTGAGAAATGGCAGCATGCCAGCTAAGACAGAAGGATGCCCTGAAGTCTGTACAAAGTTGTTGGGCCACAGTCCTGCAGTTTTAGGACTGAGTGGGATTAAGAGCACTTGTGAGTTGAAATGAAACTATGAAACCTGGGTTTGATGTGATTTGAAATAAAGGGGATATTGAAGTTTTCTGAAAATGAGAGTGTGATTTGTTTTACACATTTTGGAGGTTAATCTGTCTCATGAGAAAGCAGTAGTACTTAAGTTGTGGGGACCATGCCCATATTCTGAGGAAAATAAAAACAAATACGTTTAGAGAAGCCTCCCCTTTTGAAAGAACTGAGTCTTGAAAAGTCAGTGATCTACTAATGTGAATGACCCCAAATTAATAAAAAAGTAACCCCCAGATTCAATCAATTCAATGATTGTCATCATGTCTGGGAACCATTAATAGTACCAAAATGACACTTGTTCCCAAAGAAATGGCTTGAGCAAAGGTTCTCCAGAGTGAGCAGTATACAGTGTCCACCTGCCAAGCCTTGGATAACTGTCAAAGACCGTGAGCTTAAAGCCCTGAGCTCCCTGACAAGTGCCTAAGAGCAGTTGAGTGTGCAGCCTTATCTCTTCATTGCAAGCTAAAGAAAGCTTTGGTTGACATCCTCTTATAAAAGTTGACAATCTGGAAAAGACACGTTTGTGCACTTAAGCTCTTTCTCTCTCTCTTTCTGTCCCCCTCCCCCCATCGCTCTCTCCTCTCTCTCTNCAGAAGCAGCCTAAATATGCTAGCTAAAAAAAGTCAGAACTCCCAAGAAATGTAATGTTCATTTGCTACAGTCAAGTACCAAATCATACATGGCCTCCAGATCATGTGACTACAATCATTTAAACCTAGGAATTAAAGAGGCAGATCACAACTCTCTGTTCATCATCACCACTAGTTCTCAGGAAAACTCCTGAGGACTCGGAAGCAGCCTTTCCAGGAGTCCTAGGGAGATGTCCCCTCAGCACTGCTGGTACATACAGTCCTAATAATATTACACAAAGGATAAAAAAAAAAAAAAGACCCTGGAGTCCGGTGTCTATCAGCTTGCAATTCTGAATTGAAGTCTGTGATGATATTTTCTTCTCAAGTAAATAAACATTCATACTTGCACCTGTGGTTTTTTATTCTATTTTGATTATTATTTACTAATATTCTGCAGGTGGTGGGGTCAATCTCAGACCTCTTCTATGCTGGGTAAGTGTCTGCCATTGAGTTACATCTTTAGTGCTGCTCTATTTTAACAAACGGACTCTACTGAATTTTCTGTGTTGCCTTTCTATGATGCCCTGATTTGGGCCACATTTTATTTCTTGTGTACTCTCTAAGGCAAATTCATAAAAAAAAAGAAACTCAGCTAACTAAATGAATTGACTAAATATATTTGTAGCTCTTAAATATCAGGGGTCACATACCAATCACTCAAGCAGCCTGAATAGCCATACATGTTGTCAGCTGGCAAAATAGCCTCTATTCTCTTTAAACTCAATCCTTTCTCACAATACCTGTGCAATCTGCATTTCACTGAAGGCATCACCTTGTAGGTTTCTGTGACAGAAGACACAGTGTCCTCCTTTGTCCAAGCATGATTTCAAGCTAGCAATAAATAGTAACAGAGGAGAAACATTGGATAGAGCTCAATTTTGAACTGCTGAAATTAAAAATGTTATTTGAAGCAGTGTCCCCAGTGTTATGATGGAAGTTGCACATGACAGCTTAGCAACCAGAGGTTCTATCGCATGGTAGCCCTTATCTGTCAACTCACTCATATCCTCAAAATAAGAGTGTGGCAAGGCCCATAATGGCTGGTATATTTAACTAAGTTTGGTGTAAGAATGTTTCTGTGTTGGAATTATTTATAACAAACGGTGTCTAGCTTAGCTTGCAGATTAACTGAAGGCCTAACCCAAGAGAATGTATTTGTCACAGATAAATCACAATCAATCACAGTAGTTAGTGTCTGCCAGTCACAGGTGGTCACCTAATTAGGCCATGTTCAAATGAAGAGGTTCTTTCTGGACAGAACTTGCATCACTGACTCCATAATTACCACTGGCCTCTGGTGTGAGCAAGGCTCCCTAGACTCATGCTAGTCACTAGGCTTCCATACACAAACATTATTGTCTGAAAATTTTAACAGTTTGGCATTAGACATAGGATCTAAGGCAGAAGGCCAATGAACCTCAGGAACACCAAGTGGCAATCTAAAGTGCCCTACCTAGCACACTATACCCACAGTCTCTAAAGAAACAGGGTGAGTTCTCTGCGTAAGTCAAATTCCTCTTAGATGTGAGCTCTTCAAGGTTTCTTTCTTGAGCAATTGTAGGTGGTACGGGTTAGGTTTTTATCAGAGTCAATAATTAATTAGGTTGGACTCAATTATAGGTCATGGGAGTATGACTGAGTCAAGAGAAACTGGACTGATTTTAGTAAAGAGAAATATAGTTCCCTGGAAGAACCACATGTGAGTTAGTTTCTTTGAATGGATGGATAATTAGAACTTTGTAATTGTAGACAGTTGGAATGTTGGAAATTGCCAGTCAAGGTTATATTGGGCTATCTTTACTTCTCATAATACACAGTCATCACCCACTTCTATATGTGGCCTAATACCCTTCTGACTTTCAGGGAAAACTTTTATAATATCTTAGCTTAATAGACTACTATCTTCACTAATCCAAAAACTAAGACTATTATATCTAAAACATATATAAGAAAATTCCTCACTTTTGGCATAACCCACCTATCTGCCCCATCAATGAAATGTTTAAATTCATTGACTTGTGACTCTCTTTTGTTATCTCACAATAAAAGTTTATGCAACATCTTTGAGANAACCTGAGTATCCCTTCATGGTCACTCATAATTGGCTCAAAATATTTGGCTTATCCTTTTGGAACAAGGTCTATATTTTGTACAGATAGTAGTTAGGCAAGATTACAGGAAGCCAAGGAATCTGGGACTCTTCTATCTTAGAAACTATGCATTTCTACAGAAATGGTTGAACATTAGCAAAAATAGCCTTAGAGGAACTTTGGTGACAGTATGGAATAATTAACCTCAACAAAATTGCTCATTTGTAGGCACTTTTGTGGGAAATGTATGTTTAGATATATGAGTGTGAGTGTGTGTGTGTGTGTGTGTGTGTATGTGTGTGTGTATGTGTGTTCGTACATATTGGTAGGCACATGTACATGTACATGCATGAATGTACTTGTATACATCATGCACACACACAGATGCACAAGCTTGTGGAGAAGAGAGAGAGTGATCATAAATGCCACATATGTGATAGTGTACTTTAAGTGGCTTGCATATGTTTCTAAGCCTCTAAAAATTTGAGCAACTAATTGTTAAGGGAAGATGTTTTACATTTACTGACAAATCAGACTGTGTTTCCCTAGTCCTCCTCAGTCTAAAATGAACTGGTAATTTTTGCTTATTATTTTCTATCTTGGTTATGAAGAAGCAGGTGTTGATTTAGATCCTCTTATCGATGGGGTCTGTTATTTTAGCCACCTTTATACCATGGGGAAAATCGTAAGCACAGAACAATTGAGACAAAAAAAAAAAAGAATTATCTCCTAGAAAGGCTCTTTCCACCCTTTTCATCATCAGGTTCCACTGCGTACTCAGCAATCTACTTTAAAAAGGAATAAGTCGGATGATAGAAGCGGTCTACTTTTTATAAAATGAATTTAGATTTATGAAGATACATTTACATTTATGAAAGGATATCTCCATTCATAAGACTGTGTCCATGCCCTCAAACCTAAGTCACTAGAAATATGTATAGTGAAGAAGGCAAAGACAAACCCACTCAATAAGCTTTGACTCTGGCCATTGTCTCAACTGGGCTTTCTTCTTACGCATTTGTAATGTTATGTAGTCTTTATGTCAAAGTGCTGTGTCCTTTGTGCGTAAATTTTCTTCTTTGTCTTCTCTGCCTGACTTTACGTCTGGAAATATAGATTTAGGATAAAATAAGCAGGTGGTTGTTGAAAGCATGATATATCAACTGACCTTGCTGGGGTTAAAATAAGGTCCTGTGCAAACACTGTATTGGGTCAGGTGAACAGTAGGCAGGCCAACTAGTCCTGGAAGACAGAAGATCTGAAACCACTATATATATATATGGAGCTACATATCATATATATGAAGCTCTCTCTATACATGTGAATCTCTCTCTCCAGAAAAGTTAAAAGCAAAAAGCTGAGATTACAAAGAATACTTCAGTGAAAAATCAAGTTAATAATTAGATCAACACAAAATAGGATATGGTTCTTAACTAATTCTATCTGCTAGAATGGGGGAAAAGGAAAAGATCCAGGGGCTTAAGGAGAACAACCTTGATGTGAAGGATTTTTTTTAAAGATAAATAGGGCTTTACAGGAACTCATGATTGTTTGTGAGCAGCTCTGTCTGGGTGCAGGAGCTTCAGACTCCCTCCTGAAATAAATGCTAATGTTAATTTATTTCCATTGGCTCTATGTTTATGCAGATGGAGGAGAATTCTGAAAGTCTAGCTCTGCATTGTATATATTTTTCACGTGCCTTCAGTAGTAATGAAGATGCCATATTTTCAGGTGGGGTAGTTCAAGCATAATTGTTATGAATGAGCAAAATGGATGAATTCAATGGCATAAAAGTTTGCTCATGAATGCATCATAGTTTTTAAAAATCTTTTTCAGTGTTTTGAGATCTTGAAAATTATGTTCCACAAAGTAGTAGATAATCATGGAAGTTCTGAATAATCTGTAAGTTACATTACCGAAGCACTATTGCTGAACATAAGTTTATAGTACATGTACCCTGGCATTTCTCTTTAATATGGTATAGAGAAGCTAAATATAATTTAGTCTGTTAGTAAACACACACACACACACAAAACCTGTACTCTGAGCAAGCATATGTTTCCAGAAATTATGAAATGTATATTCATGAGATCATGTTTTATGGCAGACAGCTCAGAATTGCTTATCTCCTGAGTTTTCACTAGAAATCGGGCTTCTAAGAGCTAAATCTCTAATTAATATGTATTAATTAAAACTTGAAATAAAATAGTAACAACTCCATATGCAAGACCTGTTTATAGTAAGTGAAGTTACAAATTATGAAAGATAAATTTCCAGGGGAAATTATAAAGACATTTTTGGAGTGAAGTTAAATGGCTGTTTATTCTGAATGAAAATGAAGCAAAGGATAACACATATCACAAGAGAGATAAGAAAATTGATTTAAACTTCTACAAGAAGAATCTTGTAAAGGGAGCTTTATGTCTGGTCAGACTAGTTAAAGATTAAATATGAAATATTTATATATGGTGTTCTAAAAGTTGAGCATTAATATCAAAACTATACTGCAGCAAAACTAGAATTTGGCCTCTTCTGTTAAAACCACAAATTTCTTAGTGTAGATCTGCTCTTAATGAGAATTCTTTAGTTTTTCTTCACCATTTATAAAGGTGCCTGTCCTTGGAACCAAAGTCTATGTGCCACCAAGATGAATCCCTGTGCTCTGCACCCTCTTTACCAGGCCTTATGAGTCTTAGCATTGAGTGACAACTTTACAACTTGCTGTCTTCACCTTTGTTAGCAGACCCAAATTGTTCCACTCACCACGTGGTAGCCAATGATATTAAGGAAATAAGGTTTATTCAGGGGCCAGCACTTGGACGAAATGGCAGAATTACATGCCCCATCCCCCCAAAAAGGCCTTCTTGAGGAACTCAACACATAGCAGAGGTATTTATGAGACAGGAAAGGGGTCTGGCTGCAAAGTAGCAACGAGGCTGTAGGCTGAGCCAGCATTGGACTTTTTTTTTCTTGAGATGGAACTTTGTCATCAGCCTTGACCCATTCCCTACCATCCTTTCCCCGTCCTTCTGCACCAACTCAACTTAAAATTAGTTCTCAGTATTTTCTCCCTGTTCATATCATGTATATTCTACCATCCCCTCTTATTATATTGTTTAGACTAAGACTGCAAGAGAGCATAGATTCCCAAGTAGCTTATTTATGAATACTTTATTTTGGTTAAATCTTCCTGTCTCATCATTTCCCTAGCCCCATTACTTCACTACCTGCTTGGAACCTTCTTCCACCAGTTTTCACCATTTATATTTTACTAGTTTCCTTCCACAAATGCATCTGTTCCATCCACAAATCCCTTCCAATGGCATGATTCTACTTTCCTAACTTCCATTTATACTCCAAGTTGAACACCCAAAATAAAAGATTTGAAGCTATGACCAATATATGAGAAACAACATGTTGTTGTGGGATGTCTTTCTATACGCTGTGAATATGTGTTGATCCCATTGGTTGATAAATAAAGCTGCATTGGCCTATGGCAGGGCAGGATGGAGCCAGATGGGGAATCCAAGAGAGAGATAGAGAGAAGAAATGCAGAGTCAGGACAGATGTTGTGGGCCACCACCAGGAGAAGCAAGATGTGAGCGAACAGGTAATGCTACGAAGCCACGTTGCAAAACATAGATTAATAGGAATGGGTTCAGTTAAGTTCTAAGAGCTAGCTAGCAAGAAGCCTGAGCCATAGACCAAACAGTTTGTAATTAATATAAGTCTCTGTGTGTTTATTTGAGACTGAAAGGGTGGGACAGAAACTTCAGTTTATCTTTACAATCCTGAGTGACATCATTCAATATATCTTTTTGTTTGTTTCATCCCTTCACTTGTAGATTTCATTTTTCTATATATCTGAGTAATATTCCACTGTGTATTGTGGTGATGTATTTTGTACCCCAATAAAATTTGCCTAAAGATCAGAGAGGCAAAGGAACAAGCCACTGCCACATCTCACCTCACCAAATCCACAAATCCTCTGACTGAAATTCTGAGTCCTCACCCAAAAGTCTCCAGGCAAAAAAGCCTTCAGTTCCTGTCTCCTCACACCTTATATAGNTTTCTCCGCCCAGCCATCTTAGTGTTGGGATTAAAGGCGTGTGTGCTTTTTCCAGATACTGGTAGCAAAGGCATGAGATCTCAAGTGCTGGGATTAAAGGTGTGTGTCACCACTTCCTGGCTCTATTTCTCTCCTAGACTGAGTCAATCTCATGTAGTCCAGAATGGCTTTGAACTTACAGAGATCCACACAGATTTCTGCCTCCCCAGTGCTAGGATTAAAGGTGTGTGCTACCACTTCCTGGCCTCTATGTTTAATCTAGTGGCTTGTTCTGTTCTCTGATCTTCAGGCAAATTTTATTAGGGTACACAATATATGACCACAGATCTGATTGTCACCACTTCCCCATAGAAGGGACAAAAGATGCACAGTGCCACATCCAGCTGTGAGCATTATGGCTTTATCATCAGCCTTATCAACCTCATTTTTTTAAAGAAAAGTTGAAAGGATCATTGACATTTTAAAAATTAAATTTGGCAAAACAATTTAATCAATTTGGTTGTTATACCAAAAGGCCCCAGCACTGACTTTATGTATGGGTGGTAAACTCTCTTTTGATCCTGATATTTTGATAACTGGATCGAGGAAATCAGCAGGAGAAAAGTTTACAGTTGGATTACATGAGGAGAGATGTTACATGAAAGAAAATGGAGTATGTACAAATCCAGTGAACTTTAGTTTATATGCCCTTTTAATGGAAGACAGGAGATGAGGTATTGTGGCAAGTTAGAAGACAGTAAATGATTTGGGAAAACGATAAATGGGTCTTCAAAGCGTTAAGTGATAGCCTGTGACTGTTGTCACCATGTGGCTTCTTCCTCCCGGTTCCTCCCTGTGATCTGAGCTAATCTTTCCTGTTAGATAAGATTCCTAGGGAGATGAGTCATGACAGTGGTGTTCCTTTGGGAGCAGCCATCTTTCAGTAACTACCAAGAGTTCTGACAGAGCCCGTTTCCCACTGTGCTGCATATACCTGAGTCTGTAACCCCTCAACTTGGGCTTATTTGCTTAACTATTGTCTCAGCCTATTGGGGTTTCAGTTTTTTGGTAAGCTCCTGAAAATGGTCCCTCATTTTCAGTATATCATTTTCTCCTGCCTTCAGTGTATGTGAGCAGCCATCCATTGAACATCAAATACTCTCATTTTAATTGTACCAGCAAGAACTCAAGGCATTATTCACAATGGCTGTCAACATTTTGACTTGCTAATCCATCCTGACATAAAGTAAGTTTGTTATGATAGTGACAAAGATTGGTATCAGTGTCCAAAATTTGGGTCCATCTCAAGCACAAAAGACCACAAGAAGGCAACTATTAAATAAATCTGAACTTGCCTGATTATTTCTCTGCAATTTCAGTCAATGACCTAAAATATAGCTTAATGCAAAAGTAGCTGTGTAAAACAAATTGCTAAATGGTCTTATTAATAATAAAAAACAGAGCCAGATATTGGGGTGAAAGCTGAGAGATCAGAGGAATAGAACAAGCCACAGCCACAAGTTCTTACCACTTGGAAATCCTCAGCCAAAGAGAACTACTTCCTGTATATCCATGCCTATATGCCTTTCTGTGCTCTGCCTTCTCATTTCCTCTCTCCGCCCAGCTATATCACTTCCTGTCTGTCTGTATAGAACTCCAGACCTCTATGGTTAGTGCTGGGTATTAAAGGCATGTGCCACCATGCCTGACTCTGTTCCCAGTGTGGCCTTGAACTCACAGAGGTCTGGATGAATCTCTGCCTCCCAAATGCTAATATAGTGGCTGGCTTTTTCCTCTGATCTCCATGCAAGCTTTATTTATTAAAGCACAAATAAAATATCACCACACAGCTGAAGGCCTATTTTTCATAATTATTTTTATTTAATTTTTCATACAATATATTTTGATCATATTCTTTTCCCTTCTCCAACTCCTTCCAGATCCTGCCCACCTTCCTACCCACCCTTCTTCATGTTCTTTCTTTCCTCTCTCCCTCCCCATTCTCCTTCTCAATAAAAGAACAATTATCACTGGATCTCAGTTAACCATAGTGGCCAATCTGCAGTCAATCACAGGCAGCCGACCTATCAGGTTACGTTTCAATGCCAAGCCCTAACTGGTCAAATGATGTTTGTACCTCATTTCCATTTTCTGTGCAGCCAAGCTCTCTGAGCACCTGNTGCTTCTCCTGCCTGCTTGATTCTCACATCACTCCTTGGTCACCTGAACTCTGTTAAATTTACTGTATCTAGAGTTTTACTTGGGCACAGCCATTAACTTCTATTCTTCTTGATTTCTCCACGTGGTAACAAATATTGTAGTTAGATAGGATAAAGAGCAAATCAACTACAATTCTTAGTTTGTTTGTTTGTTTGTTTTTCACATAAAATATCAGCCTTAGAATAAACAACATAATTATCAATAAGACAACTGGCAAATATTTTATTTGGAATAATTGAAGAGTTAAAAGCAACTAATGAAGAACAAAGTTTTCTTAATGACATATTCTTTAATGGATTGTGCAAAGATGAGCATTTTCATGGGGTTAATAAAGGTAAAATCAGTGAGGATGTTTGCCCATCACTCATAAAGACTAGTGTTTAGAATTATATAAGGGCAGACAACAAACCCAGTTCTTTATTCTCTTAGGTTTTCTGCCACCTATGTAAACAAAAACATAATCAACACCCAATCAGAACATGGCTTTGACTCTATGAAGTTCAGGGCAGGAGGCTTGCTTTCACAAAGCTAGGAAAATCAGATCCCTCATGTGCCCTGTGATCTGTTTGCCTCCCAGGCATCCCAGCCAATCATTGTCCTGTTCTGTCTGTTTGTTTGTCCACTTGCTTGTTTACTTGTTTGTTTCCTGAATAGTATTCTTAAGTATGAGATTTTATTTTTGAGATTTCTAAAAGATTTTAAGTAGAATAAAATTCCTAGAGGAGTTCTTAGTACTTTTATCATTGATATTTTATTCCTTTTACATGCTGAACTTATTAAACTTGCTTCTGTCTTAAAGTGAATCTTCTATTCATTGATGTGTTCTGAGATATAGGTGGTGTCAGAGCAACTGTAATCTGTTGATATAGAGTAGAGGGAGGAGAAGCCTTAGCCTTGAGGGATAGAAGAAAACATGACAATTTAATGATCAGTATTTCAATTCCCTTAATTACAAAAGTTTAAATATTCCTTTGAAAGAAAACATGATTTTAACTATAATTGTTCATATTCCAATTTTAGATGTCACTTCATATTTTGATTCAATAGCTCTATGATGGTACCAAGACAACTGCAATATTAATAAATTCTACAGGTGATTCTGAGTTACAGTGATATTGTGTATAAATTTTAAATAATATATTAAATAATATGCATTTTCTTATTGAAGGTCTTGTAGTAAATGAAAAAAGCAGGAATGAAATGAAAAAAAGCATCTCAACATAAAAGCTATCTATGGCACACTTATAGNAAGCATTATACTAAATGAGAGGAAAACTCAAAGAAATAAGACAAGAGTACCACTTTCTCTGCTCTCAGTCATGATAATACTTGAAGTCTTAGCTAGTGTAATAACTCCAAAAAAGGAAATTAAATATTCAAATAGGAGAGGAAGATGAGTATTCTCATGTGCAGATGATATGATTCTACGTAAGAGACATTAAAGAATCTACCAGAAATCTTGTAGCAGGCTTTCTTGGACCACCAGCCCACAAATCATGACAAAGAGACTTTTTATTAATTATGAAAG